>DWQX01003204.1:0-18681 GCA_018245475.1 Pharmacophagus antenor
ATATAATTATAATAAAAGCATGGATGGTACATAATTAATTTTTATTAATAAAATGAATACTATTACACAAATAGTGTTCCATGAAACAAGGTAAGCGCAGGTGCAGTGCCGGCTGCAATATAGCGAACCTGAAAAAGATCATAAGTAATGCGCAATATGAGCGGCTCAGATAAGCGTCTCGATATAGGTAACAACATATGATTATTTATTATAAACAATGATCTATTTATAAAACATATTAGTTGTGGGACAGATTTCCAGTTGATAAATAAGTCTCTTTACTATTTTTTTAATTTTATAAAGGTTTGCACTTAAATACAATCTCACCTGGTGTTAAGTGACAATGTGCTTTTAGGTGGTAAGGCGCACAAACCTAGAAACAGCCTATTCACTCTGTTGTTCAAGATACCCACGCTGTATTGGGACAGGAACACTGACGTCGGCGAGTTGTTCCATTCCTTTGCTGTACGCATTATGAACGACGAAACAAAACGTTTTGTCCGAATGCAGGGAACGTCCACAGCAAATGCTTTGTAAAACTCCGGGCGTATAGACGTCCGATGGCGGAAAGGGGATGGTGGAATGATATCGCACACTCTTCGAAATGTATCTTGTAAAACACCGCGAGATCGGCCTCACGGCTCCCGTGTTCAAGACTGTGCAGATTGGCACTAACTGGGTCTTGGTTACCAATCAGTCACATGGCCCTCCTCTCCACCAAGTCCAGTACTGCCAGTTGATACCTAGCAGCGCTTGCACAAATGTGACAACAGTACTCCACACACTATTGGACCTGGGCTTTACATAGCGTTTAAAGCTGTCCAGAAGTGAGGTACCGCCGCACCTTTGCAAGAACGCCCAGCTTCTTTCCTTCCGGCTGTGTTGGCCTTAAACTCGATGAATCGCTCAAAATCTTTTTTATTATGCGGAAACCCTATTCATAGCCCAGCACGTCATTCATGAAAGGATATTTATTATTACAAATGAACTTACCTTTTCGTGAAAGGTTTGAAGAATAAAACTCTTGTGCAAATTATGTAAAGGTCTTTCAGTTAGCACTTAACTCCTCTTCATTATGCAGCATTCATTATTATACCTTAGGATCTCAGGTTGAATATTTTGTTTATAATCATCATCCATAATAACGCAGGATGTGTTCAAAAGACCAAAATTTTTTTAAGAGACTTCTAGTTATTATTCTTATTTTACTGTGCTAACAGCATAGCTATAACAAGTATCTCTCTGTTACGGATCTTACGTTTTTCAAGTTTACTTCAATATACGATAATTATTCAGTATATTCATAACATCAGAACCTTTCTGAAACTTGAATAAGGAAATCTTCACCATCCTTGGCAATCTCCAAACGACCCAGAAGTAAGAATTATCGCAGCACTTAGCATATCGCCTCTGTAATTTTTACTATTACGATTATTAGCAATTCTTTTTTTTATTTTATCCCTATGGAACTATGTACAGAATAAGTAACTTGCTTAATTTAACCATTAGTAGCCTCAAAATTGTGAAATTCGACGTGATAGTAAAATCTGGTTTGCGAAGACAATCTTGTTTTGTTCACAATACGGTTTTGCGGCAACTATTTATTTTTATCGAACTGTATCAACTGTAGGAATATGCGGGATGTTAAGTACCTACATCAAGTATACAGACGTACATACATCGTCTATGATTCCACAAACATTGCAATTACGGGAGTCTCCTTTTCTCATAGGGTTTTTTATTTCTTTACCGATATCTGTCCGGATAGTAACCTATAGGTGATTACACTTATCAGTCTGCAAATACTAAGACTAAATTTATTAAAGACCTTTTATTAATCACGAATTATATGTCATCTTAATCTTATTTAACAATAAGTCAACTTAAGTCCGGACCTAATTGCAGCTAAGCTCTAGTCCGACAGTAGGCTCAGTGTCAACAGGAACATTATGCATATTGCACAGTTGCAGGGGTGACGAAAGCAGTTAGTTTTGTGATCGACGGCGCCTGATACCAAATCAATGTTCAACACAGTTGTTGTCTGCCTTATCAACACAACTGTTGGCCACGTAACCATATACTGTTATTTTAAGATAACCTTTATCATTATTTTCAATAAACTTATGTACGTAATTAAATTAGGAGTATTTACTGGCAACCGAATAGGTTTCTATTGTCGATTCGATTTTCTTTCTAAACATTAAATGTCTCTGCAAAACAGTATTTCTAGAGATAAATATGAAGTTAACACGAGTTAGCAATTACGCACGTTTTGAAATATTTTTTCCAAAGTCTCTTAACTATATTTTCTAGTTAATTATATTTAACCTATTTCAATCTGTTGATTTTGTGTTGGTCAGTTATAAATTATTATTGAATAATATGGGGGCGGTATTTGCCAGACTATACATAGCTGATGTTCAGATACCGCCAAGTCTTTATCTTTATTGCCATTGTTCTGTTTGCTTTTTGGTTCGTACTTTTTTGTCTAAGAATATTATTTTACAAACTCCAAAAATAAACAACGTTTTTAAAAAATATATATTAATAAATAAAGTATCTTAAACATATTCAATGCTATGTGTACAAATATTTTTAATAACCTTTTTAACCAAAAGTAACAACTATAATTGACATCGTCGATATTTGCTTTTATTTGAAATATTTACTTCTTTGAAAAATCTTAATCATTATTTTATAACTCCCAGTAGTAAACAGTACATCTGTGGATGTAATTTTAATTAATCGATGAAAATTTTTGTTTACAATTATGTAATATCCGTTTCGATACTTGTCAAATATATCTTAAAATCCTACAATGCATTTAATGAAAATAAATAGGTAGTTTTTGAAAATCCCTTGTATCGAATATTGGTAATTAAATAAGTTCTCCTAAAGTTTAGAAAAAAGAAAGGGTTGGTGATGGCGTCAAGGGGTAGTCCTCGCACGATCAGCGATTTACATTCCTCACGACTGAGATTTATGTGTCGGATCGAATCTTAAAAAAAAACTCAATCACGTAAAGAATTTATATAAATATGCGTTCTTAAGAACACGGCAAAATGTTTGATTTCCCTAATGTTCACAAGCTAACTTATACAATTTATTCGAAATAAATCAATATAGCTAATAATTATTTTATAGGTAATAATAGTTAAATATTACCGGCTCATATTTTTATAATGTTTCTTTCTCATAATTGAACTATTATCATCACAGGAATATAAAAAACCTCAAACCATGAAAGTTGTTATCTCGTGAGCGCTGCCTTTTTTATTCCTTGCAAAGCTTAATGTCAATCATTTAAAAAAAAATATATATTGTGTTATGTTGTTAATTTGCAGCATTACTTTTATTTTCATCGCATAGATATATAGATATATAGATATAGTCCATTAATATAAAGACAGTTTAAATATCCTGAAGTAATCAGAGTTATAATAAAAGTTTTGTAATATAAATTTTAATTTAAGTTACTATGAAAACAATCATAATCAATAATTTAAAATCATAATAATAAATCAAATCAAAGTTATAGTTTAAATGGTTGGTTATCTTAGTGATATGGAAAATATACATCGATAACACCAAACTCTTAGTGTTGTTTGGCGACTAGTTTTCATTAGTTTGGTTGTGCAAGTAAAGAACTCTTCAGCTCGCCAACTGTATGCGAAGTGATGGTATGGATCGCCCAGGTGACATATAGGAAACACTACATTCTTGCACACACATAGAGAATTTTCCAATTAAATAACTCAACTTTAAAATGTTTAAATTAATCAACGTCATACACTATTAAATCATCTTATACTTTTACTACAATTATTAACTTCGAGTTGTGAATGAAAGTGATGCAAAAAAAAGGAAATTAAATATTCGATATGATTTATTTTATTACGTAACCAATAATAATTGACTAATGATTCATAGACACTATTTTTCAAATCTATCATTTAACTATTCATATTAAAATAAATATTAATCAAAGAAACAACAAAAAATTTCAAACAAATTTCGTTTGTAATCAAATTGCATTGTTTTATAGTTGTAAAATTAATATAACATGAACAAAAAGTTATGCTCCAGGTGAGGCTCGAACTCACAACCCCGGCATTGCTCACGAACACTGACTTATAAGTACCGTGCGCTAACCAATTGCGCCACTGGAGCGTTAGACACTTTTTCGAAATTAAAGAATAGTACGTTCTTCTTCCTTGATCCATATTTTAAGTAATAACCATGTTTAAAAAATACTTGTTAATTAAATATTGTAAAAAGTTATTAATAGTAGAATTTTAATGAAATGTATAATAGAATCTATTAATTTTGTATAATGGGATATTCGTATGTATTGTATTAATTTAATTAAGTTTTGGTAATATCTTTTAGGTATATTTTATTCTTTGTGTTGAATATAGTTACACAAGTATGTAATAAAATCTTCTATTCTTTTGCGGAAACAGTATACGAATAACGAAATACTATTTATTTAGAACTTATTTTGATACATTTAGTAAAAAAGTAATATTGATTTATTATTATTTGTATAATAATGATTTCACATTGATTTCGTAAAAGAACCGATAACGTGTCTTTCAGTAGTTGTTTAATTGCTTTAGCATTTTTCATAGTTTTTTTATCGGTTGCGACCTAACACTTGGCGTCGATTTCACCTGATGTTAAGTGACAATGAGGACGTAGATGGTAAAGCGTGTTAACCTAGAATAATTTTGGCTCTCACATGTATGACTGCCGGAACACAGCAGTGGTGTTATGGCGGAAGAATGATATTGAACGTGGTAGCTAGCCTAAAACGCTACTACCGTTCAGACTCCACTACTCCTGTGGCCCGGGAAACAGGGACCTCCGTGTTACAAGGCCAGCTGGTAAACCTTGGCATTGACATATCGAGTGATGTTCAGTTTTGTAGTCATCTGGAAGAAAAGGTTAAGATGGCTTGGCCTTTTAGAAAGGCTCGATGTAATTTGTAGAGCGGGGCAGTATTTCTCTCCAGTTCACCTATTATTTCTTTATAAGGAACAATTCCGGCCCCATGTGGAATACTGTTCCCATCTTTGGGCGGGCGCACCTCGGTACCAGCTTGTTCCATTTGACCGCATACAACATAGAGCAGTTCGAATCGTCAGCGACTGGGATATTTCTGATCGCGTTGACACTCTTACCATGCGGAGGGATACTGCATCCCTCTGAATTTTATATAAAATTTATCGCGGGTAGTGTTCCGAAGTATTGTTCGGAATAATTCCATCCGCCGTATTCCACTATCGCAGTACACGACACAACACCATCCATCCACAAGTCCATCGTCACCATCTGGATGATTGGCGATCTTCCACTATGCGTTTTAAGCGCTATTCTTTACCACGCACAACCACCCTGTGCAATCAGATGTCGCCAGCGGTATTTCGGGACCGATACGAGTTAGGGTCCTTCAAGAAAAGAGCGTACTCCTTCCTTAAAGGGCGACAACGCAGTTGCGAGTCCCCGAGTTTTGCGGATGTTTGTGGGCGAAGGTGATCATTTTCCATCAGTTGAATAGCTCGCTCGTTTGTCTACTCTTTCTATAAAATAAAAAATTGCTGCGCCAGGGAGGCAGTCAAAACTATTAAAGAATTATCAAAAACTTTTTCAAGGCGAACTTCAATATGGGGCGTATGTGAACCACGTGGCACGCAACGTGTTAGAAGATGAATTAAAATATAGAATTAATTAAGAAAGATTCCATGAAGTTCAAATCTTTATTGATGGATCTATAACCAAAATGGTATTGGGAGCGGGAATCTTTTTACTGGAGCTTAATATCAACACCGAAACTATATGTCAAAGTATGACGTTATTTGTATTATTCTTTTACGCAAAGACATAAATTTAAAATCTACATTTTGTTTATTCAAAACGTTTAGTTACATTGAACTTTAGCCTTATAATTAAATAGGGTCTGTGTAGGCGGGTGAAGTAATAAGCGAGAGCGCACGTGCCTGTCGGCTCGGGGCATTCGATTAGTGCGCAGCGAAATGATATGTTAATGACTGCTTGGGATACGTACTTTATGGTCCGCCACGCTAGCTACCTGCGCCACCGCACCGGCGCCACCGCTCCTCGCTTCTGTTCCATTCTACCAGCGTCGATTAATCACTATATTTCATTTGACTAATTTACAGTATTGCATAAATTTTATAATGGTAACAAATCTATATTTCAAATTAGATTACCCTTTTTTGCGATGCTAAAAAATGAGACGCGCGGTTATATATTATTTTAATTAGCAATGCACATTTTTATAGTTTTTTTATTATATATATCGCTACAAATACATTTAGTAAACTAGCAAGTTCTTAGAAGGAGATTATCTTGTGTCACTTGCGAATTCAAATTATTTCACAAATATTTTCTGATTATTTCTTATATATCATTACAGATTTTATTTATTAGATAAATTTGTCAAGAAAGTCCGTAAGGTGAAATTCCTTATAATGCTAAAGTATATTCAATTGTTATCTAGAAATTCTAGTTTTATCTTTGTTACGGGAGCGTTTTAGTTCTGGTAGCAGTTCAAATGCATTATATCTTTTGTATCTTATCCTACGACGTTTAATGGGATACACTTTAATTGCAATAATTTATTTAAGAACTAGCCCTCACTGTCACGCTTCTCAGAGTGTGGTTATTTTTGCTGAGCACATATATACAAAAGAGAGAGAGTGAGAGAGAGTGAGTTCATGGACTCAAAGGATTATGTATTCCACCTCTGAAGAGTTCAGAAAAGTATACACCTACACGTCACAAGCAACGCACACACTCCAACTTTTGTGTTTCATGGTAGGTTAGTCAGTGAGTGAATCAGTTAGGTCTTACATTTTATATGTATGTATAGTTATCAATTACTCAGTATTGTAGGCCATTAATTTTTTACATAAGTTATTTCCAAACGTTAACAGATTCAATTAATTATATAACTATCAGCGGAGTTTCATTTAATACTTTATTTAACATTAACAATACAATTACATCAGCCAAGTTTGAAAACGCCGGAGCAAAATACCGATCGGCGGTAAACTGACTGATCAGTATGATTGAACAAGACAATTGCCCCTAATGAAAGTAATTAACACGATGCGATCGGGCGTTGATAACGGTCTGGCACACGGCCACCAAGCCGCGCGACCGGCGTCCGACTACGATGCCATGCATGAATCAATCAATAGAGTAGAGTAAGCCTTATTGCACAACTATAAAATAATGTCTTCCAGAAAACGTATATGTATTAAGAAGGAAAAATAAACGTGTAAGTATAACACACACAATAATGTATGTAACATAACACACACATTCAAATGTATGTAATATTAGAAAGAAAAGAACAGATGCGTAACTTTGAAAAATAATATTTATCTATAACAGTTCAGTACGTATCCACGAACTACGTCTATATTAGCATCTATTTAGCTTGGATATCTACTGACATATAAGGATTTGGTTTCATATGGAAACCTACACAAATTAGATAAAAAAAATATTCAATCTTAGAACAGAAATTTCCATATAAGTTTTGGTAGAAATTGTTGAACGTTTAATTTTGGTTTTGACTTTGTACGGGTAACGATAAAAACAACGTTTTCGAGATACGATCTTTTTTCAATAAGTAGATTAACTTAACAATTAAAAAAACTTAGTAAGCTTTACCTGTTAACGAGGACGTATTAGTTGATCAAAATAGAAAATGTACCTTTTTTCTTGTATTCATAATGGTAATGTTTGTCGTTAGTCACAGACAGTATTTTATCATTGTGCTTGGGAAGTACTTTGAGAAACGTTTCTGTACATTGCTGATGATCCATTATATTATTGCAACAAACATTAACGATTGCAGATAGGCTAAACATTTTTTCACTAAGAGTTGAAACTTAATACCTGATCGATTTTTTTTCTGGAGAGTGAAGTAAGCAGCTTCCCAAATATTTTCTATTGCTCAATTTAAATTACGAATTAAACTCATATTTCGTTAACTTACACCTTATTAATATCTGTTCCCATTTTCAATAACCAGACATTTTAGATCAAGGTTACGGATTGATTTATCTTTATGGATAGTGTAACTCATAAACAAATTCATCGATAAAATGTTATAAAGCTAATAGTACGACTTGTTGAATTGTTTATTTAAGATATTACACAGATCCTTAGGCAAAAGTAAATAAGTGGGAATAAATATTACGAACACACATCTCATCCAAAGCTTTCAAGGTTAACGCAGCAATGCCTCTTGAGTAAATTTAACATTTATAACAAAATAATTTAAGCCACTACGAATGCATTTCGTAACTTGTATAATAGATATTTGTACCAAAACATGTGCTTTGAAACAGTGCACATGTGTACAGAACCAGTTAGTCACGTGTGCTGACTTAGTTAATATTATCAATCAATAATGACTTAAAGACGTAAAACTGTATATTAGTTATATTTTGCGACTACTGTTTCAAACGCACCCGTACAAAGTGTTGCATAAAATTGTTAGAGTTGTTTGGTAGAACCGACGATAAATGAAAACCCAAAAAAAATTTCATTGAAATCTATAAACAGGAATATCAATGGTCTCCATTTTATACTTTCCCAATCTTAAAAGATGTATCTTAAGATATATTCCTACAAAAAGGAATAGTCAAAATCGCACAAAATTTTACAGAAACCGCCTAGCTTTGCAATTGAGATGAGACTAATTGCGTAATATAAAATATGTGCTTGGCGTAGAAATATTATTAAAAAAAAAATCGATACCGACAGTTTTTGGTTGGTCGTGTTGCGAAATATAGCGCAAAGCCTAAGAGAGAAACGGCAAATCATTGCCTCTGCCCTCTGCGTTATTATGAAGAGTAAGAAAGTGAATATACATAAGATAAAGTTAGTCAGAGCTATCTTTATTCGATTAAAAAGTACACGTAGAAACAGAAAAAAAAATTCTGTTTCTATATGTACGTACACGTAAATTATATAACAGATGAATCAAACAGTATATCTAGTTAATACCTTCTAGTTAAACCGATTTTATGGTGACTAAATATCATAGCAGTCTCGTATCATAAGTAATATACGGTTTGATGTTTATTTAATCAATAAAATATAAGAAAAGATAGAAAAAAGCAAGGACGAGTTTCATCAACAAATATAAAAGCATTCCATGTCCAACGATGAATGATCCAGAACATCTTTCGTCAATAGGAGCGGGCATGTTGTTCGATTATATGTTCATACTTAGTACTAAAAAAAACTCGTTCACTCTCAGGTGCACACCTGTTAAGGAGTCGAGACCGTGGGATTCCGTCAGCAGGTAAAGATGCGCAAATACTCAAATTGTGCTATGCGAAGCAGTTGTTTATTTTGCTTGTACACCTTGTTAATGAACATGACCTGGTTTTGAAACGAAATATACTATGTAATTGTTTACAATTTTTTTTAATAATTCTCATCTGAAATTTGTTAAAAAATATACAATAAAATTTAAGTTAATTTGCGTAGAGGATTGTTCGTTAAGATTGGACACGAAAAGAATTTAAACTAGCATTGAGATCTTATTTTATATCTTATACAAAGAAGGAACATAAAGAAAGCATGCAGCGTTATACGTGTAGGCAGGGAACTACTCAAAAATGTACTCTTCGTGTTTCAATTTTTGTCCATATCGGGAAGCTGTGGTGCGCCATTGCGTGTGGACAGATTCAGATATGCTAAGAGCGCACAGTATAGAAGACTGCTTGTGGAGAGTACACTGCGCGCGATCACTTGTGGGTGTCAACTTACAGTATCGCAACCGATTTATGCTCATTCCGGCTCTACCTGCACCCTGCACACATACGCAAGTGAAATTGAGTTCACATGCACCACGAAACTTCTAACATCGTTTAATTTGTTACGAAAATAAAATGTGCCGGCTACGCTTTGTCCCTTCACGAAAATGCGAAACGTAAACATTCTCTTTATACCCTATGGAGCGGCGGTTATGTGTGATTTAGTGCGTCGTTGATTTTATCCACGTTTCGCATTATACAATACCACGAATTGCGTAATAAGAAATTCCATTATGCTCTTTCAATGCGAATACCGAAAACTTTAGAGAAAAAAGTGCGTTCAAACAAGATTTGAGAAACAATTATTGAGGAACACTTGCAGCGTTTCGTTTTAGAAAACGTATGAGAGTGCGATTTATATATTAATATATAACAAGGAGTAAGTTGATTGTTAACTAGTTGAACAGCACAGGTAAACGAATCCAACCAATCCCAATGTAATGAGTTAATATTACCTCTCCATTGCCGTAAACACGTGACTTATCTTAATAGTCGCAATGATTTCGGTCTCATTCATTAGTTTTGTTTATTGTACAAAAAATATTAGCAGTATCAGGGGTCATAGAACTATAGTCATGTGTCAGTCTTTAAAGAAATGTACAAAATTTTGCAATAAGTATCTGTTAAATGCTTATATTGCAGCGCCAGGCTATCGCTAATTCAAAAATCGCTTGTACAGTTTGTACAAATAAATACCTCACGTTTTTTTTAACATCTTATTTATAAAAAAATAGTGAAATATACATTTAAATAAACATTTGTGCCATGATGAATAATATTAACATCTTAAATCTTATTGATTATTAACATACTTTGCTACTACTTTAAAAAAAAATACATATTTCTGGTTCGCTCGTTACCAATTTTGCTTGTGAAATTAATGTTTAAATTCTTTCATATCTAAACATTATAAAAACAGTGGAAAGAAACAGCATTCGTAATCTGGTACTGTGGTAGCAAGCTTGAATTTTATTTCCGCGGATTGTGTCACGTGGTGACCGATACCAATGTCTGCTGATCAGAATTGAGATACGCAGTGCGATACGATAGGGCACGTCCGACCCGGCGCGGACATCCTGACAGAGATAAGGCTCAACCTGCCCTCGTTATCTAGTTGGCTGGCCTTGTCAATAGTGCCTATGCAAATATACTTTGAGCATTATAGACTAACATAACACTAATATGTCACGGGTTACCAAAATAGATTTATTCTTCTCAATTTAATCGCTTGGTAACTTTCGCGACATTGCTTCAAGTTAACTCGTTAATATTTATAGTGTAATTATACCATCAGAATAATACGAATTAGTACATGGTAAGAAATCATACTTTTTTCCTAACAATAATTTTTAAAACTTTATTGTGCATAGCATTACATCGTTCTTATTTGGACATGGCTAGGTTTATACAACAACTTAGACAGGGAGAAGTATTCAGGACGATGTTTCTTCATTCTTAGACCATTTCCGATAACAGAGATCAATCGCCAATATTAAGTCGTAGTATTTTCTTAGTCCATTCAATCTAATAACACGTTAGTTGATCCTTAGTCCTGTAGTATTCTGCTACATAATATTTTCTTAAATATATTTCGACATGAATGATGGTTTGGTGAGAAAATTTACACATAAGTTAAATCGCGAGCAGAATCACTACAATAAATATGGCTACCTTTGTAGACTCGGTAATAATAAATTGAAGTACAGGTGACATGCGAAACAATGATGGTTAACTTATTTTAAAGTTAGGCAACAGTTGTAATACAAAACTCTTAATATTAAGTACTTCTAATAATCATGGAAGCAAAACTCTTTTAATTAAGGCGTAATATAAGTAAAATTTTAAAAGTAAGTCACATGACTTGAGAAGAGCGTTGAACACTATGTTCGTTTTATTATTGTTAAATTCTTTAATGTATAAATCGATTCCAGCGAGGATTTATACAAAAAAGATGTATATTATAATTCTGAGATAATCCATAAACAGGCGAGTATTTCATAACCGGAAGCGAAACATACGCATAGTCCAGTGACAAGATAATTTATGTGTTACATTGAGTGGAAGATACACACACAAACTTTCGCGAAGGTCAGGAGTGTGTCGGAGAGGCGTTTCCGCCGCGTGGCAGCCGCGTGCGGGATGCACACACGCCGATACCCCTCGATTACATTAATTTGTTTAAATAGTCATGGGAGCTACGTATAGTGGCAGCGTGCGAATGGCAATCAATGGAATTATAAAAATGTTTTATTATTATAGCTTTTGCGTAAATGTCTACTTCTACTAATATATTCGAGTAGCATATAATTTTATAACAAAAGCGTTATCATTATTTGTAAAATTTTAGGTCATAACATTGTACTAAAAATATTTTTATGCATTTTCAGACTATGAGTCGCATTTAAATTAACTTTGTTTTCCTATTGCCCTTTTTTTGAAGACATTTAATTAAAAATAAAAAAATTGTTAATACTTTGAGTAAACCCTATATTTAAAACACGGTCGTAAAAGATGACAATTTAAAATTGAATAAAGGTTACGAAACAGCTACAAAAGTAGGAATAATTCTTTTACTGATGTGATAAACTGCGACATTCATAAAGGCGGAGAAAAAATTAATTCGTGAATTCCTTAAGTTATTGGCACAAAAAGGGAAAATTTAAGACGTGCCAAGTCAGACAATGCGAGGTGCTTTTAATCTTACCACGATCAATAAACTCTCTGATTACACATTCGTGTAATACCTTGCGCGTCGTTCGCGAGCGGCTGCCACGCAGGTACATACAGCCTCGGCAGTCTTCTCGACAATGGAATGAAATGAACGTTTCTTGCTTTATAATCTGGAATGTACTGTCTGTTATTTTAGTTAGAACATAGTTGTTCAGGCCTTATTTGGACATGTCAATATTTGTTTTTCCCAAATCTCAAATCTTTTTATGTGACCAAATTCCTACGTTTTGTATTAATATTCATTCTTTTAATACAAATAACCCGTTTTGCGCTATCACTTGTTGCGATAGTTGTAAAAGCATAATAAGTATTAAAAAAATTACAATTTTGTGACTTTCACGCATCACATTTCTTAAATTAATTATATATATATATTTCAAGAATTAAGGTACCTTCCGTACTAAAAAATATTTGCCAACATTCTGAATTTGATACAGAATGCCAAAACCTTGTTTGAATAAATCGAATATACTTGCATAACGAGGATTTATCGATAAACTAAGCAAAGATTTATACAATCGATTATGCTATTTATCGCTACTACGACCTTCAGGACCATTAACTTACACCATTAAAAAGTTACTAATGGTTATTTCTTATACTTCTTTCAAAAACAGTTCGCTACAAGTTACACTAGTGACATATGTGTTTCACTAAACTATCCAAACTGCTGGACAGCAGATCGTTATGGTATAAAAAAGTATGCCAGCTGACCGCCTCCCTCGCTACCTTATTAATCGTTAACGGGAAGGATAAACTAGGTGACACGGGCGAAATTGGTCCATCTGTCTCGTCCAAACCTGTGTCAGTAGCCCGTGGCTGTAACGTCATCTGTATATTGATATTATTATCTGCATTTTATACGATGCTGCTAAAAGAAATACAATAAAAAAAACTAAAGAGGTATTACCATTTTAAGGTAATATTTTGAGTGGAATTGATGGTATATTTTTAGTTTTAACATCAATTGTTAAAAGTTTATTTAACTTATATATATTTTTAATAAGATTGAAAAATTTAATTCATTTAAAAGACTTTCTTAAATATATGTATATAAAGTTTTGATGTGCTCTTCGTTTGAAAAGCCTTACCTCATAAGCATATGAAAGAAGGTAATAAGCCTTTATTCGGATGCGTGTCCACGAATTACTGCGTCGATCTCACGGCCTCACAAAGTCTTACATTTGACAAACATGTCGCTCTCTATAATGAGTTTCGATGACACATCTCCACTCTTCATTGCTCATTTCAAATGGGTGACCAAATATATGATAATCAAGAGAAGAATTTTATTGTTTTATTGTTCGCATTAATGTACTAACTTCCTTACATTCAAAGTCCACAAAAAGCTTTCTCTTCTATTGACGTGTTAATAGTGTCAAAGATTTATAAGGTTTTTGATATAAGCAGTAATATTACTTTAGATACTGACGTTACGTTTATAGTTTAAACAATAACATCATGTAGGTTCGGAGCGGTACGGTAATAAAATGATGAATATTTATATATCGGCGGGACTGGGTTTGGTAGTAACAAATCTCATTTTTTTTAGATGAGGATATGTGTTTTTCCATTAAATAGAGTTAAAAACAGAAAGATATTATACCAAAAAGTAGGTATAAAAATATAATTAATGAAATTTTAACAAGTATGCAATTACATAGACTAAAGAGGTAGGTAGAGGTAGGTTGGGATTTTTTGTATTATTCATGACCATTATCGATAGGAACATTGAGATGTAGACATAAAACAGCGATTAAACTAAAAAAATCTTGTTTATTACTAAATTTTAACAGAAATTTAGATAATAAGCTTGCGTGACCGAAACAACTTTTTATTTCAATTCATTATTTACTATACTTCTTTTAAATAATTAATTAAAACAGTATTTAAAACATATCCCTTCTTATACAGGTATTTCAAAATAGAAGTATATCCTAACGGAAAGCAATATAACCTTGATGAAAGTACTACCGAAGACACTCCTGCTTGGCATTATACACACAGAAACGAGTATAATGAGACCCATTGTTATGTTAAATAAAAATGGCGTTCGATAGACGGCAGCATTATATTGAATTAACTCTAATATGGAACAATGCTTACCTCACTATCTCTACCAACTTTCTTTTGGAGAAAGACAACAAAGTTCCTTCTTGAGAGGGCGGTGACAAGCAGGTATCGAGACAAAGAGCATCGACAGCGGTTAACTCCGGAGCACAAAGGTCAGGATGGTTTGAGATCACCTTACGTGGGCCGGCCGCACCGCGCCGCCTCGTGAGCCGACGCGTCTCGGCATACACTTTTGTTCCTCAACGATGGGCATTATCGCGCGATCTGGAAGCGGAGATTCTCCTAATAATGCGTCCAGATAAACCTGCATTGTGTCGTGTGCTCTCTATAACAAGAGGAATATTCCATGAAAGGAGCGCGCAACGCAACAGGTACATGCTCCCGCGATTATCTACAAGTTTAGGTGACGTGTGGTCGCCGCCTTTGAATTTGTCGGTTTTCAATTATTATACGAGTTGGTCGGTGTTTAGAATTAAATATTATGTACTAGAAAAAATTTGATCTGGTATAAAGAAAAGTTTTTTGTTTTTACTTTTTACGTTAAAAATGTAATTGGTTTTTTATCAACAAGGTTTGCATTCCTTTATTTTTAATTGAGCTATTATTAACTTTGAACGTTTTTTTCTTTCCTTGATGAAACTAGAAACAGAATAACGTGTTGTGACTGGGCGCATGCACCGCGACATGTTTAGTAGGACTGAATTAAACAATCACGTCTGACTCATAATACCGGTTGGTTATAAAGACAACAGAAATTATCTTTGTGTAGTTTATTTCTCAAACAAAGCGCCAGGCTGCTTCGTTGTATCAATTCGAAATAGTTTAAGTTTACAACTGTGTTGTATATTATTGTTGATTCATAACTGTACCTTATAAATTAGCTTTAATAATAATCAAATATTTATATCATTTTAGATAGATTTAGGCGGTGCAACGGGAGTTATTATTATCGTATGATGAATAAAACATGTCTGAGACGAGTAATAGGTTAGGGATAGGGTTTTTCCGTATTTTATATACATAATTAAGACAGTTTTTACCATTTTATAAGTAATTGCCATTTTGTTGTTAAGTTATTGCCATTTTATAGAACGAATGACATAATCTCATTGCTGTAGAAATTTGGCACTTCATCAAAAAATTACAAGTATTTTTGACAGTTATTATTGATATGGCCATAATAGATCTATAGGTTAATCTAAAGGTTGTTAGATCAGGACTATATGGAGGATAAATATAGGGTTTATCTAGAATATCCTCAATTTTTAATGAGTTGCTAAATATGTGTGTGATCTGGAGTTGTCATTATAAAAAACCTATGCCGTTCGCTAAACAATTTTTTTATTAGTCTATTACTCACTTGAGTGACATGAGGTGGTAGGAATCTCAAATTATGATCTTGCCTGAAGATAAAATGCCTTTTCAAACCTTTAGTACATAAGCATCACATTTTTCTAAATCCGCATCTGAAATACCCGATTAAAAGGCTAGAAATAATTTTGTTTTATCCTTATCAACATCGCGTTAAGTCCATAAACCTCACAAATTATTCCCGCAGCCTTAAAATGAACTTCAAAATATATGGAATATTTTCGAAAATACTATATTACTATTTTTTTTATGCACCTTAAATCACGTTCTAGTAATAAAAAAAAAATAGAACAAAATCGGTTTATCCTTTTCGGACCCACGGTGTCACAACAGATACAGCATGTTAAATGTTTTAAACATAAAAGTTTCAGTTACTATACAACAATACTAGATTACATACATGTCCTGACATAATTCATATCTTCTCCACGTATATGATCCCAATACAGAAACGTATCACATAAATTCCCTGCTCGTTAGAGATATAGCCTCGCTTGTGCGGTTGTAACGGCTACATTTTGTTATCTTGGCCTCTTTAAATTGCACTGTTATGTTGAGGTACTATATATAAAGGTATATAGGAACATAAATGAGACCAATGTCCATATGTAAACAGAATTAAGTGGCACGATGTTGAACAGTGGTGCACTACCGGACTGGTAATGCAGCTGAGTTATTAGAGCTTGCTTGGAGATTGCGTGAATGGGTTCGCGAGCTTGCCTTTGTTGGAAGAGCCGCGCTGGGTGGGCTACTCTGTCGCATGCAGCACACCGCACACCGCAGGTATCCCGACCTCGTGCCGCGCTACGGCACACATGTTCAAAATACACAGGTAATAGATTTTGCGCAAATTATTAAGCAATTGTTCCGTCTGCTCGCAAGATAACGAGCACTGATCACGAAATATTCTCGATCTTCACACGACATTGCTCTTCTATTCTACAAATGTATAACAGACATGGAATACCTTCTAGTTAGACGTGATACGTTTTTATTGTATATTTTATACTATATTACAGTAAAATCTTACCTCCTTAAAAGTATTTCCGAATTATCTTATTTCGCTTGTTTTTTATATTCCAACTTATTTAATAGGTCTAGTAAATACATGTTTCTTTTTAGGTTTTCATGACATATTACCAACAACTTTACGTGTATATACACTCTAATGTTTAATTATTGCAAAATGATGCATGAATAAGTATTTATATAAGCCCTGAATCTATTACACATAAATGTCAAATAAAAAAGAATCGGATACATCGTATCCAACTTGTAAAAATACGCAAATATTGACATAGTTTATAATTTACTATGTAACATTTATACTTTATTCCACATCTCATGATTTTAAACGTGCCGAGACACGATGAGGCAACATATAATGAATCAACTGTAAAATAATTACCCTTTCATTTTGAACTTGTTTGTGTAGAAAATTAATTACCTTGTCTGGGTATTGATCTAATTACTCCTAATTGCGTATTAGGAACAAGCGGCTAGTGGCGGACTGATATGATTGAAAATGACATGCGAATAGCTGGGCTTTGCGTGTACGTGTCGCCGCTGGCCGGCGGGAAATTGTGATTGTGTGCTGTGTCGGGGCGCGCGAAGCCGACCCGTTGTCGCATCGACCTGTGCGGTTTAATTAAATCAACGCGACGTCGACCGTAACCCAGGTATACATTAAATACTACATAATTGACGCACAAAAATGCTTTATTTAATATTTTATTTAATTAAAAAAGTACACACTTACGAGAGTTGATTAATGAACAAATTTAATTAGATGCTTAGGTAATAAAAGTTATAAACACTGCATTATTTTTGAGACAAAACAACGAAATATTTTTAACGTCTTTACGTTTACGTTTTTACGTTTTTTTACGTAATTTCTACGTCTATTGTACTTTGTGAACACTTGTTTATTATCAGTAAACTGATATTGTTTCGTCATGCACCTAGTTACATAAATAATCTTGCAATCGAATTAATGGAAGTACTCATTATGAGGGATCAATCTAACCATTAAATATAGAACAAGTGATGCGGTAACTCGGCAGTGGAACATCGATTTCACCGTTTCATCGGCAAAGCATCGATTATTGTTACTTTGCGCAATGGCATACTCTCCTAACTCAATGTCTAATGCGGCCACTCTGTGCAAATCGGTCCAATTATGCAAGTGTCTCGACTAGAAATGAGATGGCCTGTGCGATATTTGAACTCGATTGATTTACTTACGTAATCGATGCCGGAAACAATGTCAGCGAATTCTAACAATCAAATAACTTATTGTAACTTCGTCGGTTAAATTACTAGATCAATTATATTATGTGAGTGTGTGTGTGTGCGTGTGTGTGTGTGCGCGTGTATATATGTCTCTTTGGAAACTATAAATTTAATTCTTTATCTAGTATCATAAGATTCAATTAATTAATTTAAAATATATTCCTGTTACTTGCAGGAACTATGATTTTTAATGAAACATATTTACTTAGCCCTTTTTTTTACGTAGGGAAAATGCCTTGTACCCTCCTGGTAAGACGCTCTGGAACACACAGCGCTGGGGGGGGGGGGGGGGGGGGGGGGGGGGGGGGGGGGGGGGGGGGGGGGGGGGGGGGGGGGGGGGGGGGGGGGG
>DWQX01003205.1:0-18681 GCA_018245475.1 Pharmacophagus antenor
CAGTTGGCAAGCGTATGTATACATTATTGTTCACGAAGTAAATAGAATACCCATATTATGCTCTTCTTTTCCTGCCTCTTCCGGTAAGCTCTTCGTAATAATTACAGGCGAGGTTGTAACATCGGCCTCAGCGACCACAGCCGGTTTTTCGATCGGTGGTTGTTCAATTACATTTGCAGTCGAACATATAGTCTTAAGATCCGAGTTTAAATTCGTCAGGACACTATTGACACGCTGAAGGTCAACGTCTTTATGCTGTAATGAGAGTTCCTCAGCATTTTCATTAATTACAGATTGAATGAGAGTAATAGCCTGTTGAAGTTCTAACGCCATGCCTGCGTTGTATTCGTTAAGAGTTTGTAGCCTGGAAATCTCTGTCAACCCATTTTCGGATCCTTGTATTACAGGAGCAATGCTTTCTTTCAACTCTGAAGCCACTTTAAGACAAGTATCGACGTCGGTACCATTTGCCAATGCAGGTAACTCTTTCACTAAATTAACATAATCCTGGGATACAAAATCTTCTATACTTTGAAGTAATGCTCCTGCAAAATATCAATTAACATTTTTCAAATTCGCAAGTGTATGTATATATCATCCTACAAGTACGAAATATAATACCAAAATTATACTCTTCTTTTCTTGCTTTTATCGTTAAGCTCTCCGTATTGACCACAGGCGAAGTTGTTGCATTGACCTGAACGGCAGCAGGCAGGAAAGCAATCAGATTTGAGTCTAAATTTGAAAAAATACTATTTAGACGTTGTAAATCAATATCTTTATGCTGCAATAAAAGTTCTTCTACATTTTTGTTTATTACAGATTGCATAGCGTTTATAGCTTGTTGTAGTTTTATCGCCAATCTAGCATTGTATTTGTCAAAAATCTTAGACCGTAGCGATTCCATGGTTGCATTTTGAGTACTTTGTATTGCATCTCTAACAAGATTTCTCAACTCTATGGCTATTTTCGTACATTCTTCTACATTGGCCACACTCTCTACAAGAACTATATTTTTTACTATTTCAATAGTATCTTGCGCTATAAATTTATCTATGTCGTTAATTAGATTATCTGAAACAAATAAGACATTTTTATAAAAGAGATGTTTTTACCGATCTTATTTAAAAAAAAAATAAAACAAAAAACTACCGAAGTTAATTCGTTTTTCTTTTAAAATTTGTGTTGATAAACTAACAAAATTCGCATTGTCTATTCCGCCTGATTTCTTATCATCTGTAAAATAAATATTATTTGAATTAAAATATAGAATAGTTTTAATATAAATAAATTAATATTATTTAACTGTTTATTTTGATGTAAAAGATTATTTATTAGTTACGTTATGTTATTAACATTTCTAACTTACCGTTTATTAAACGTTGGTCTTGTTCTATGACGTTAGACTGCAAAATGTGTTCTGTAATTTTTTTTAATTCATCCAAAATCATCAAGAATCTTTCAATCTTTGTAGTCTGTGAAACATCTTCATTTTTTAAAAATTTCAAACTGTTTTCAACGCAACATATTTCTCGACTTATTTCCAAACTTAGTGCACTCTCTACAAAACTTTCTGTATTCATATATCTTCCAATATCGGTAAAAATTTCATTTATGTTTTCCATACAAAATTCTGCTAACTTCACATCGCCAGACAAGGCGGCGTCTTTCTGCAGTAACACATTTTTTTGCAACATTGTTATATGCTTGTCAATAACGGTAAGTTGTTCGAAAATGTCCGTGGTAGTGGTAATTAATTGGGTTTTTTTCTGTACATCGATTTCATGAGACTTATTTCCAATTAAAATAATTTGCTTCAAAATTTCCGAACTTTCAGACAAACATTTAAGTAACAAAAAAAGTTTTGCTTGTCCTGTAATATTTTTAAAACCACAATTTTCTTGCACACAATTCATTAAATCTTCCAATTGTTTTTTTAATTTAACATCAAGCGTTTTTCTTAACAACATTTGTTCAATAACATTTATAAAGTAATTCCACTCAATTACAACGTTGTCTTTCAAAACATTCACCTCATAATTTGATGTTTGTGATTTAATATCTTCAAGGACGATAGTGTCTAAATTATTAAAAATTGGTGAAATTATTTTCTCAACTCTTAAATATTCTTGTGCAAGACTTACAACATCCGGGGAACTGCTTGTTTCCATCATTATAGCTATAATATGACAATTTTTTTTAAGAATCGTTAACGGTGTAAAGAACACCAAATCAATTTGCGTCTCAAATACTTTCAAGATATTTAATCTTGCATTATGAATAAAGTTATGTAAATCTTGAATAAATTTAGCTAAAATGTTTTTATCATTATGTCGCATATCCCTATTATACAAATTTAAATTAAATGAAGCGATGATACTTTCAAAATAGAATATTTCTTGATATAATCTTAATATACGTTTGTGCGTTAATTTTTTCGTTATCAATGAACGTAATATGACAAATTCACTATTACAGGTTTTAATAAAATCTTCTATTTCATTTAAATCGTTAGAGTTTTCCCTAAAATTTTGTGTAATTTCAATAACAGTTAATAAATCGTCTTCCAATTGTAAAAGTTGTTTTAATTCATTTTTGGAGTCGCATTGGGTAACATAAGATGATTTCGATATTTCCGATAAATTCAAAAAACCACACCTATCTAATGTTATTATAGATGAATATACATCATTTAAAGATTGAATTAAATGAGCTTCCTGTTCTAATTGATGAATCGGTGGTGGTGTAAGTGCTAAAATATCATCTTCAATCATTGGAATACTTATGAATAATTCTTCACATAAATTCTTAATTTGTAAGATATTAATTTCCTTGGACAGTTCCAGAACATGTAGAAAGTCATTCACAAATATTTGCAAATGAGTATTTTCTTCTAAGCTTTTTGTATTGGATATCCTTAATTGACTTCTTAAAATACGGCATGAATGCTTTACTTTGTCAATATTCTTTGAAATGTCAATAATATTATCAGTAATTTCTAATGCAGGGAGTATAACTTCTACACTTTTCTCCAAAATAATTTTTAGTTCTGAAATTACTTTAAAAACGGAATGTATTGAGTCTAGCCAAATTTCTGAAATATCTTCAAAAATTGGAATGTCATTAGAATCAATAATTGATAATTTTTGTTGTAATGCATAAATAAGATTTGTTATAGCCACTAATTTAGTAATTCTTAAAGGGACATAAATTTCTTTTGTACTTATTTGCAATATCTCTGTAATTTCTGTATTGAGATCCTTCAAACAATCTGTAAGAGACATTGAATACGGCGTTGAATTTATTTTACATAATTCATTCAGCTTCTCCATAACCATCTGTGAATCTCGTAAAATTTTTATGTATTTATTTAATTCGTGCAATAACTGAACTGAAGGAGATTGTTTTGTTTCAGACACAATTTCTGAAAGTTCACATATTTCATTTTGTTTAACATCAGCCGATGCTAAATGATCGGATCGAACAGTATCTGCAGAGGTTTTTAAGCCTGATACATCTTCTAAAGTGGATAATTCATTAAGGACTTCTAAACCGACCTTATTATAAATCATAACAATCGCACTGTGTAAATTTTCGCTTGTATTTGCAATATTTATATCATAAATATTAGGCGGTAAATCACCGCTAAGTTGTGAAATAATGTCATGTTGCAAAATTTCCAAGGTTCTATGTAACTCATTTAGTGGCTCAGCAAAAGTAAAAGCTTCTTGATAAATTTTTGTAATGCGTTCCGGGTTTTCCAAAAGTAACTCATTAAGTATTGAAACATGTCGGTTAAGTTCACAAAGAGGTTTAGCTATTGATCCTGCTAATTGAGAAAACATTTCAGAATTCTCTGTGGCATGTTCTTCTAGTTCAATTTCACTGAGGCCTAATGAAGCTACAGTTTGTTTAAGTTCTTCTAAAATTGGACATATACTTTGCAACAACGGCAATATTGGTGATATTGGCTCTATAAGCGAATATGAAGACGTAACAGTAGAAATTGCTACTAAGGTTCGGTCTATATATTCTACGACAATAGTTTCTTTACTTTCGTAAGGTAAATTTTCTGATATTTCATGAAGATATTCCGAGTTAAAACTATAACTAGAATCAATCACATGATTTAATATTTCTTGAATAGATATTTGTAATTCTTGTATATGTTTAATCAAGGAATTGTTTAATTCAATTTCAAACACATTTTTAATCAAAAGTTCCCTAATTACATTAAGGGTATTATTAATGCTAACTAAACAGAACTCACTCTGAGAGTCTATATCTTGAATTGAATTATTAATTCTTTTCACAGCGTCACAGACCTCTATGAAGCTAAAATATTTAGTTGCCTCGTTACCTTGTATAACATTTTCTAAAATTTTTGTTAACTGTTTATGAAAAAAAATCATATAGTTCTTCAATGGAGGGATGGATTCCAATCTTGGCAAATTATTTTCTAAAGATATTAAAATTTGTGCCACAGCTTGAAGTGCCTCCAGTTTATTATCACTTTGTAAAATGTCATATGTCCCCACATTTTGTTCCGTAATATTTAAATGTATAAATATGTCATTAATATTATTTTTCACTGATGTCAATTTTTGCATTAGTACAGTAGTGTCTTCCACGTTTTTAGTTTTAATAGAAAGATATTCAAATGAATTTCTTAAGTCAAGAACTGGACTCATAACAGAGTTTATTAATTGAGTATTGTATTTATTTAACGTTGTCGAAGATTCACTAACTGACAATAATTCAATCTGCTCTAATGCTGATTGCAAGTCTTGAATAGGTCCCGACATATCAGCAAGTATAACCGTACTATTATTGACATTCACAGTGTTTGTTATTTCTTCTTTTTCTGCATTTTCAACTATATTTAATAACGCAATAAGAGGCTTTTTCAATTCGTACACTCCTTTTTGAGTTTCCCTTAAGTGTTTTGCTTCAGGTGACAACTCAACAGCTTGCAATTCATAAGCTTGAATAAGCAAATTTCTTGTATTAATAGTGTCCAATGTTATATTAATAATAACATTTACTTCATCCATTATTGCTACTGTATCATACAAAACTTTATCTTCTTTTTTAATACAGTCTCTGGACAAAAACGACTTGAATAACGACATGAATTTTTTTATCTGTGAACCACATTTTTCTACAAGCGATATACACGTTCTTTGTACAAGGGTTCTGTTATCACCCTCTACTTCAATACATTTTTCAATAATTGTTAGCGCCTGTTGAAGAGTTTTCAAATATTCTAACGTATTACTAAATAACATAGTACTTGTAACATTAGAATCTGTATCAGAATCCATAACGACGCCAATAATAATTTTTATATCAGAAAATGGTGTTAAAATGCTGTGTATAATCTCTAAACTTTTCGACGCTGTAGCAGCATTAGACATCAATTCAGATTGTAAAATGATCTTCTGCTCTAAGTTGTGTATATCACTTATAATGGTGTTTAAAGTAGAGTTTATGTTGAAAATTTCTTCCTTTAAATTATCATTGTATCTTACTTTTTCGTCACTTACTTTCGTTTTATTTTCTAATAACTCCTCACTATGTTTTGATTTTTCACTTCCTAAGTTTGACTTTCTAGAATTGCTACTATTTTTCCTCGCGGGTTTTGTTTGGTAAATATCGGTACTCATTTTTATTTTTGATGACTCAAGATCATCTTGAGATGAAATTTTAGCCGATTTCGACTTTTGTTTTTCATAACTGTACGCACTCGCAAAACTCGGTAAATCACTTTCGGATATTATTTGAGTATCATCTCCCTTCTTTTCTTCTGATAAGGAATGTTCACGAGACAAACTAAAATAATCGTCACCACTCTTTTGAGAATCCGACTTTTTTCTACTACGATTATCAGACATTACAGGGACCTTATCTTCGCTTAAACTTATGTCCTGATCTAAAGGAAGTTGTAGTAGTCCATTTTCGTCAGCGATAGAAATATCTTCGACGTCTGCCTCCGTTCTAAGATCTTCTTCAGGTGATGCGAAATATTCTGGTGAAACGTCGATTATGATCGCTTCCATTAACAAATTACCTGAAGTGGATGTTTCTTTTACAAATCTTAATGGAGGTAATTCAACAATGTTATGCTCTGTAATGTTTTCAGATAGTTGATCAGCATACATTTCAACAATCTGCAGTGCTTCTTCTTCAGTTAAATCAGGAGTTTCATACAATGACACTGATACTTCTTTACCATCGAAAGAAAACGAAATTTCTCCTTTATCATCCAAAGTTATATCTCCAATTGGTGTATCATACATTTGTGATGTTCGTTCTTCGTGAATAGTACTAAGAGAAAGGTTTCGTTGCAATAGTTGTTCTTCAGTTTTACTTTTATGTTTAGTCTTAACAGAATCGTCGAAACCTAGCAGCGAAGCTGAACTCGCCGCGATGCCCATACAATTTTGCGCTTCACATGTATATGTCCCTAAGCAACAAGTGCCATCTTGCCCTGATATTATTCTGTGAATATCACCCGGTTTAAGTTCTTCTCCATCCTTGTACCATCTAAGTATTGGTTGAGGTACACCTATCACTTTACATTCCAAGTTAACAGCTCCTTCATCAGATAAAATTGCTTGTAAATTCTCCAAAAATCGTGGTTTTTTGTAATGACGAGGTATTATCAACTTCAAAAAGCACGACGTAATACTATGTCCAAAATCATTCATAGCTACACATTTCCATTCAGCCTGGTCCAAAAATTCGAGATTCCGTATGTCAAGAATGAATCCTCCTCTTTCTTCTTTGCCAAGATGACATCGCGGAGTGTCATCTATGGGCTGATCGTCTCGGTACCATAATACTGACGGTTCAGGGGGTAATGCGACTGAAATTTAAAAAAAAAACAATTTATTTCTAATGGAAAAATTCTGCCACAACTACAGTGCGCACAAAAGAACAGTATCAAATTTATTTATCGACAATAAACGTCACTGCTGCACAAAGTAATATATAGATTTTAATCATATCTTCCAATAATTTATCTTCAAAAGGAATAGTTTATTCTGTGATCAAGCCTAGTGTAACACATATGATAAAATAAATAAGATGAAAAGGTGAAATCGAGGTCAAGTATACATAAAAAGTAAATGTTCTTTATATATACAAAAAGACAAAACACATTAATACAAAGAAAAATTAACTAACCTTTGACTGTAAAACGAAACGGTTCATCAATTTTTGCTTCGACACTTTTTAAACCTTGAAGAAATTTCGGTGCCTGATTCTTTGAAAATAATTGCAACTTTTCTTCCTCGTTAAGTTGGTTCTGTATATCTTCTACTGTAAGCTCTGCGGAGCTACTCGCTTGGCCCATACAATTCCTTGCAATACAGCAATAGGACCCCAAAGAATTGGTACCAGTAAGCTGATATACATCACCCGGTTTGAGCTCTTGACCGTCTTTGAACCAACTCAGCACGGGCGTTGGGAAACCAACCACTTTGCATTCGAAAGACACTAATCCCTCTTCCGTCAGCACCGCTTGCAAGTTCTCCATAAACCGAGGTTTGCGAAAGTTCTTCGGTACTGTTAACAATAAAAAAGAGTATTATAATCATAACAAAATAAATTATAACTGAACATGTATTAAACTATAAAAAATATCAAATAAAGAGTTTTAATCAAAAATGGGTTGCTTTTGATAAACTTAAGCAGCGTGTCACTAACCCTCCATAGTGACGTAGCAAGTGGAGATACCGAGACGACCACCCGAACTACTAGCCACGCATTTCCACTCGCCCTCATCGCGCCACTCCGCACTATTCACCTCCAACAAGTAGCCCCCCACACCATCCTCTATCACGTGATACCTGCCAGAACAAACACAGGCAATCGTAAATAGAACATTGTCTAAAAAATCATTAATAAAATGCTCAGGTTATACTTAAAAATCGTAAAATGTTACGATGTTAGGTCTCCAAATATTTTTTACATACATATTTTAATTCCGTATTTATTATTTATGCATGCGCCTTTCCAACAAATACAATAATTTTACTGCCTTCAGACCATATGCATAGTGGAGTCTGGTTGGTGAAAGGTTATTTTGAATCTGCCAGCTTTAAGATCGTGGCTACTCCCGTCAATATAAGCCTGTCATCATAGTAGTCAGTTTTTATAGTTCACACGTAGTATTTAAAAGGAACACTGACCTTTCGCATGGTTCAATTTTGCCTTCTTTGTTATACCAGACAACACTCCTCGGCCAAGGCGGCACTACAATATGACAGCTCAAGGTCAAAGGATCACATATCTTTACTGAACATCCTTCCAATTCCTTTGTGAATATCGGAGGCGGTTCTAGCGATACTAATCTGGAAATATAATCGTTAATAAGTATAAAACGTCGACCAAATCATCGCCGAATTAATAAATTTGTATAATAATCTTGAATCAATCAAACACAGATGCTTTATTATAGAGCCAGGAACCTTCTATATCTAAGGTTCTTAATATGACAGTAGGTTCTCAAAGATATTCAAGAGAACAGTAGAAGAATAATATAAAATGAAAGGGTATTGAAAAAATTTAATTCAAATTAATATTGTTCAATTTTTATTCTTACAAGTAAAAATACGTATTTCAGTAGATCAAATAGTATATAAAAATCATCATTACAAGAAAACCGAAACACTTAATTTAAATTAAAAAAAAAAGTTAATCTCAATTGTAGTTTGAGAATATATTTGTACCTTAACATTTATGCCATCTTAATCTCTATTCTTAATAAATTCAAAGTAATGTTTTTTTTTTAAGTATTCTCATGGAAGCAGTGGACCAAACAATGTGGAGAGAACTATATATTTATATGTCCAGTCTACAGTACGTTTATAATATAAAAAAAATTACTCTGACCCATCGTTATGCCGATGAGATCCATCTCTAGTTCCGCGTCCAATGACATGCACCTTGGAGGAAGAATAGGCTCGTCCCATACAATTAACCGCCTCGCAAGTATATGTGCCAAGCGAAGTTGGGTCTTCTACATTTGCTGTAAGAGCGAACACGTCACCGGCTTTTATCTCGCGGCTATCCTGAAATTAATACGGTTTAATATAAGGTTATTTTAAGCTTAAGATAGCAAGAATTTACTTTTTGAGTATTAGTGAAATCAACCCACTGTCTTAAGTTGATGAACTTTAACAAGGTTAAAAAATTATTATAAAACATTTTTTAGAATATTTGAAAAGAGTGAATTTCCAATAAATAGTAAAATAAGCAATAAATAGTTACTGAAAAAATACACAAATTTGAACAACAATTATGAACAGATGCAAAATCTATCCTTTTCTTTCTGCGAGACTTCTAATGCTTATATTTTTATTTATACCATTTCTAAAACTTTAAAGGCTTACTCTTTGTCATACAAAAACGGCCATCAAATTCGACTATCAACTTTCAACAGGAATTAACAGGTTAATTATTCACTTTTCTTATATGTTTTAACTCTTTTCTTTTTTATTTTTAATGAGACTAGTTTTAAGGAGTTTTATGGGACAATTCTTTCTAAGGAACACAGACAAAAAAGTCCCCCAGTAAATATTTATGCGTGCGGGTTTAGTTAACGGGCTACAGGAGTGTGGAGAATGGGCAGTGGTAGGGTTTTTCGAACCTGCTTGACTAGCTACCATCCTCAATGTTAATTCGAATAATTCTCACTTAACATTGAGATTGGAGTTGTGTTATTCATAAGAGTAAAAAAATAACTTTCTTGTTGAAGAATTAATAAGTGAATTATGTTAATTACCTTGAACCAACGCAGAACCGGTGTTGGAACCCCCACCACTTTGCACTCCAGCGACACCGTCCCCTGTTCCGTCAATATCGCGCGAAGCTCTTCTACAAACTCTGGCCGTTTATACGCTTTTGGTACTGGGGAATAAAAACGAAAAACAATGAACATTTTTTACTGTTAATATGATTTTACACCTACATGAATATAATAAACACTTTTATTATAAATGAGGGGGTAATTTTTAATGTTTCATTAAATATGATACATACACAAGAATTATTAATGCTAGAATAGTGGACAATTTAAATTTCTATTTAAGGATTATTGCATCTGTTATAAGTAACAATATTTGGCAACTGTATATTGATATTTAGTGGTAATTTTATTGTGATTCAACAAAACATTTTGGAAGCCAGCATGTACAAACACACATGAGACACACACCAGCTTGACATTTTTAATGATAAACCCCTTAAAATAAAAACCAGGGCTATTATACAGTTAGTTTATAGATCTCAGCAATTACAAAAAATTATTTCACATTGCTTTTGTTGATAAAAAATCGTCAATAGACACTTTGAATAATATCTGCAAGAATAGGCTCTGGCAACAGTGACCGTTACAGTACTTTGTGGTTGTTAGATTTTATCTACAGTAAACACCCCTATAACGCGAAAATTGGGACTGCCTTCTAGGAAAACTAACGAATATTTCCCTAAATAACGCGTTATGTGCAAATGACGTGTAACTTTTTTTATTGGTGCAGGATTCAATTGAATATTGAGAAAGGCCTATGTTATGATCGAAATGTATCTTACATTGCAAAACAACACAAATTATACACATGCAAAGTTAGGCGTGACAAATTATAAATTATACAAATTGTTCTACATTTCACAGTATAGTAATATAACGTTAAATACGCGTTATATGGAGGATAACCGCGTTATACAAAATCCGTTGTACGAAGTCGCGTTATAATCGGGTTTATTGTAATTTTATTGTATATAATATCAAAATTATTAAAGTTATTCATTAATTACTGTCTTTTACTTTTGTTGTATATTTTAAATCTGTGGCTGTATGTGAGGGCACAATCTGTCAGCTTTGGCTTTGCTGACAATCTGTTATGTGGTTGCATATGGCCTCATATATTTTGTGCATAAATCTATTTTATTCAGCCTTAACTTAAGGTTTATGTAAGTTTTCTAAAAATTATTGACAAATTAAACCTATAAATATTTTCTTTCTGTTCCAGTAAGTAAGATTTAGACATACCAAGCACATTTAGATGAGCAGAACAGCTGGCCCTTCCACCTAAGTTCTCAGCCGTACATGTCCAACGGCCTACATCGTCGACACTTACAGTGGCCACATCTGCACACCAGAAGTTACCATCCTTCACCAGGGCCACACGCTCTGCTTCCATTAAGCGTCGCTCATTGCGGTACCATGTTACCTACAATTAAACAATAATGCAATTTTTCCTATCAGTAATGGGCTAAATTTGACCTCAAAATCACTTGATGTTAAATATAACAATGAAGCCATAAATCAGTGTGCTAGCTCAGAATATTCTAGCTGTCAAATATTGCACTGCCAGAATACAATAGGTTGACATTAAGCTAACCAGGCAGTTTCGAAAAACCCTAAAAGGTACTGTATGCTAACCATTTGTGACTGAAAAATCCTACTAGTATCCAGGCTCCACTAGTCATATGGTCACAAAATAGAACCTCAATGTTACAAGGCAAGCAATAATAATAACCACTGCACCATGGAAGCAATCTAAAGTAGTAAACAGTTGTTTATGAAATTTAACTTTATTTAAAATTTATGAAGAGCACTAGTATAAAAAACACCAATGTTAATTGGGTATACATAGGTATAACCAATTAACATTTCAAAGAATACAGTATAGTATAGCTGAAATACATTGCAAATACATCAGTGAACATGGATGATTTAAAATAGAAACATGACATTGAGTGTGATTCACTCTCTCTTGTGTGATACTCAAGGTTTAAAATATGCCAGTGACATGTGTTTTCTATGAAATCAAGCTTATTCCTAAAAAACTTATTACAATAAATTATTAAAAATTCGATTTCTAAAAAATCTACTATTTGCTATTTGGTATTTTCTTCAATACAAACATTTTTTTTGTTTATAAATTTCATACATTTAATTTATTTAGAAAATAAACAGTATCTTTATATACACATTTTAATATTATAACATCATGCTCTAGCATATGTTACATACTACTTTGGTTATGAATGATTTTGGGTATAAAATAAGCGATGACAATTATTTTGCTCTTCATCCGACCACTTAGCCCACGACATAGTTTGTTTCAAAAATTCTAATATTAACTCGAAAAAGAAAGATTAAAAATGATGTACCTTGCACTCTGTGGAACTGATGATTTCGACCAGGAAACGAGTTCGCGTGCCGACCTTGACGGTGAGGTCCTGAAGACGACGCAAGAAGGTCGGAGGATCTTCACCAGTAGGGGTTTCCTCTGCAGACACTTCCAGCCTCAAACGACGCGTGTCTTTTCCGGCACCATTGCTGGCCTATATAACATCAAACTAAACATCAGATACCAGATATTTATATTATGTGTCATCTCAAATACGTCTCATATAGGGACCGATGTAATGAACTCGTATGTAATTATAATTACAATCCCATATTTAGCTCCAATTTTCTATCCCCCCTTATTCATCTGTTATGTTTTATAATAAAATTTTAAGGTTATCTAGCAGCACGTCTCTTCCAGAAACCGATGAGATAGCTACTTCGCAACGCCTAATTGTACTGTTAGTAATGTCTGGTATATTGGTGAATTTCGATTAGTTGCTCTATAAAAATATGCATACAGCACCAATACGAGAATGTATGTATGTATGTTTGTTGTACGGAAAAAATATGTTTTATTCTTTGTACGATGCAAGTATTCGAAAGTTACTCGTTCTGGTACACACTTGCAGCGTATAGACGCCGCTGTCGCCTATACGAGCAGCGGAGATGGTCAAGCGGACACCGTTTGCGTCCTCCGCCGCAGTGAAGCGATCATCCAATGCAGCTCCCGCACAGCTCCTGCGTTAAAAACCGATTCGTTTAACAATTACAATTATAACAAAACAAAAATAAATTAATTACAAATAAGGAAAAGTACCGGTAGTTGACCATAAAAAAAAATCTACTCAAAATGATAACCCCTTATCTAAGAATAAATGGCGAGAACCGATACATAGAGATGTCCGTTGAACATTTCAGTTTACATGCCAAGACTTCCTTTCAAATAAGTTTTGTTATAAAAATAAATGAGAATTACATTTTAACAATTTGTAGAACTATTCAGTAGTTAACTACTAAAATTCGAAGAAGGGATAAAAGACTAATGCATGTAATCAGTTTATTATCGTACAATATAAACAAATACTAGAACGAATGATATTTAAATAAATATAAATAAGCCAGTCATTTTCAGGCGTATAGTTATCACTATACCACACTAACCTAAAGGATTTAATAGTTGAATATGTGGTCATCGACTAGAATCCTTTATGCTATAACATATAGATTTATATTTAGTATTTCTAAAAAGTGAGGTGTTGGTCGTTTAAATTATAAATAGTAAATAAATTTAAATAAACGATTAAAATACTTTTGTGGCTTAGGTTATGAAAAGAAAAACGATGTATTTAAAAGTTATAATATTTTGTAATCATTTACACTTTTTTAAGTTTGTTTTCTTCTAGTTAACTATTTATTTTTTACCATTTACAATGTCCAATAATAATTCTCTATCCCACTAATCTAATGAAAAAAGAAACAGGCGCCCATCGCGCTGTAAAAATGTTTCATTGCGCAGTTACTTTCAAAATGGTTGGCCACCTCTAACATAGACTTTACTCTCCCGTGATGCTTTCAACCTTAATGAACTACCTGAGGTCGAGATGTCACTTCAAACTATAACAACGACGTATAAGATGGCTATGATGTATAAAGGAACATGACGGTGTTCGTAGACAATAGATGGAAAAGGTGTTCTGTTACAAAGAGGTCACTCTCTTGTTTTAAAGTAACTTGAGAAACAATGTGACGTAGTGTTTAAATACAAGATAAATGTGCAGCTTTTATCATGATATGAATTAAGATGTTTAAAAAAATATTATCTACTTTAAACATGAATTCATCCATAAAAATCTGGCAAAATTATAAATTCGTCTATCATACTAAGAAGAAAACATCAAAACGTTGTAGTACTTATTTATTGATATGAAAATTACAGTCACTATTTATATTAACGCTAGATTTACGGATATATCTTTATGGTAATTTGTGTATTATCGTATTCTTATATTTCAAAAGTATAAAGCGAACGCGTATTAGTACCGAAAACTTTATCGAATGTTGTTCCGTCAATGTGTCGGTTTTCTAAGATTAAAAACAAAAATGTACACAACGCTAAAGACAGAAAACGTTTAATTTGGTCATATGTAAGATTATCCAAATGCCGTATTTAAAGTACAAGGAAAATACTTGTTCAAAGTCACAATTACCTTATTTGTCAATTGTTAAATTGTTAATAATGCAAAAATAAAAATATTAACAATACCTACGCTAGAAATTTCTGACAGGAATAAAAATAAAACATGACTATCGTGTCTTTTAGATACATATATTATATTCTAATTGAGTTGTAAAATAATTCGTCAGTTATTTATCTCACAGATTTTTTTGGAATACTGCAAATTTGATTATATGTACGTAACTTTTGAAATCAATATCAACTATTGAGAGTTGTAGATCAAAAACTAAAACCATGGAAATAATTAAAGAAAAATCTCTTTTTTTGATAATTCGATATAAAGAAATTATCATATATTACATGATCATATATAAAAATTATTAGTTTAGTCTATTTAAACCAGTGGACACGTCACAAATTGTATAATTTCACTAACATACATCGGTCACTGTCCAGTTTTCACAAAGAGCAAATTTAATTACAGTCCAATCTATTTATACATTCATTTCCTACATTGAAGTAACGAGAACAATATGCAATCACAATGACGGATTCCCTCTTTTTTCGTTTTAGTTCAAGATTTTTATTTCACTTAACTCTGTCATTTGAAAAGAGATTTTAATGTCTAACCAAAAAAAAATTGTAACGTGTACTAAACTTTAATAAGTGTACATAACGTATAGTTATTTCGATAACTTAATTGGCATGTCAGTATCATTTCAGAAAGATAATTGTTTAAACAGCATGATTTTGTTTAAACACATTGTCAGTTTGTGTCTAAAAAGAAACTCGATCATATCCGGTTAGGTGTTTGTTCATAAACTATTTACGGCACAAGTTTTATTTACCACAAGATAAATAGCTAATTACGGAACTGGAAAATGGTCTAAAAGTTTGGCAGTTTTCAGCAATAAAAGGAAGAATGATGGGCTAAATGTGGTAAAGCGACAGCGACGAAAAGCCTAATAATTGGCTAACGATCGATAGAGTGTTAATTACAAAAGTCTAAGGAATCGCAACTCTAAAGTCAGTATTCATATTCACTAGACAAAACTAATAAAAAATACTAGGAATATAGATATGACACGTGTATAATTATTTTTTCACAGTAAAAAAAGAAAGAAAAAAAGATCAATCGATTGGTAAAAACTATTGAGCCACCGATCCCAAATCCACTGCTCCACATCCATCTCCGTCGTAGGAACAAAGCGTTACATGAGCCGGGAAATTACGCAAAGTTTTATAGTTACTCTAAATATACGTGATGTAAATCTCAGTGACGAAAAAAACTGCTTAACATTCTGCTTCAGACAACAAGAGTAACTAAAAATTTTACACTAATTTAAGCACAGTTTTCATATGCCAGTGCAATGACAATGATTCCATTAAAAATTAAGATACACTTAAATATGTTTTTAAAAACTCACTACCTTTTTTTAACATACAAAGGAATCACAATCTTGAACCGTTTTCAATAATCTGTCGTTAAAAATAAATGATACGTCTCACTTAAAACAAAGTTTCCATTGGCAATGAAATTTCATGGGCTAAAGAACACTACAACATAGCAATATTCCCACAGAAATAACATAATTATAACCATTATTTGAAAGAAATTAGTAATGCGAACAGAATTCGACAGTTAGACATTTGAATCATATGGAACTAATCCAACCATAACACCAACTATAATACCTTTGCTTAAATGCTAGTCATTGTTAAAAAAATTTAATACTTTTTAATCTTTTTAACTCTTTAATCTGCAAACTTATATGCATCCTATATAGTTTTTAGAATAAAAATCGAAACTACGTCCCACGGCATACTGGCACTAGTTCATACCGTGAAAAAGTAAAAACAAGTTTTTACTATTTCTTTAAAATTTTAATTTTTGTATAACAACTTCTACCATAATTTATGAAAAAATCGCCTAACACAAGTATCAATTGTTCCAAAAATACTAAAATGAATGATGAACTGTGCGTCTTTACCTAATCTCTAACAGGCTTTTTCATTCAATGATATCGGAGAAAAAATTATTTAATTTATACTTATACTTAAAGTACTGATTCGAACAAGTATATAACTTCAATGTTATAGAACTTTCATTATATATACTGTCCCCGTTATCATAATTACACTAAATCGTCTTACGGTTGATATAATTTTTTAATGTACTGTGATCCAGAAATCAAGACATTCATACCATATCATATAGATACAAAACAATTCAAAAATTACGAAAAAAAAGTCCATTGTTACGCATTTAAAATTTTGCAAGTTACTGTAATTAGCGAGCGGAATAAGTATAATCCCATATAAAGCGTCTCCAACGTATAATAAATCTAAACACCATTAGTGATTACAATGAAAAACAGATTATTCCATTATGCAAATAAATTGCATCTCATGATTTGAACTCATCTCGGGTGAATTGAAGTAATAAATGATATGTCACCACATTTGCAACTCGATTGTTTCTTAAAGTAGTATAACGTTAAGTACTGGTTTGTAACTTTCCAAACATCTACTGTCTATTGTATTGAATATTTGATACATTTAAATTGAAGGATTCAGGCTATAAATAGAAACGGTCCGTAAAGCGTTGCTCTATAATCAATAAACTGCAATGTGAAGTTTGCGCATTTGTCTCGGACATCGGCGCGCGCAACTTATTCCAGAAAGGTATAGAAAACAAAAGCCCGAGCGATGTTAAGCTCAGTTTCTTAAAACAATAATAAAATCTTTTTAGTTGCGACTTGATCCGTAGTTATCTACAGTTAGTTATATCATTATTGTGTACCCTACACAAATACCTTCGTTTTATTGGGGAAAGCCGAATTCAAAAATCCACAGGGTTTGTTCCCTTTGACCATCATCACAGTATACGTTTTAAAATTCGCGCATTATAAACTCGGAACTTTTTTTCGATATTTATAAAAAAGTTCGTTTAAGTTATATTGCATGTGGAAAAAAGTTTACCTAAAAATGTTTCTATTCGCTAATTCTATGAGATACTAATACAAACATTCTGTGACCTCTTTCTTAATAGGTAATAAAACGTACTATGCAGAATTGATCCATCTATTTATAATTTGTGAAATAGTACCATAATGGTAATACAGATATCAAGTTCAATATTTCGAAAGAAAAGTGTAATTTGTTATTTGTTTATTCTAGAATCTTCATCAATGTGCGATTAACAGGAATATTTAATAGTTTTAGTAGCTAAAGCGTGAAGTATTGGAAGTTTAGCTAAACACACATTTAGTCTTATCCCTATTATGTTTAGATTGATCGCTAAAACTTTCGTTAAATAGAATTCTTTAGTACGCTAATGTTTTAAATTACTCTTGCACCTGCTAGTCGTCTCGATGCATAGGAGGCAAACAACCTTTTAAAATCATTTAGTTATTCTTACACTTATATATCAAATATTAAAAAGATAAAAACGTATAACCTCTATTACAAATAGTCATATAATTATAGCTGTTATTGCATTATTATAAATTGTAATTTTTAATTAGAATGTTGCTGTTGTATTTTTTTGTTAAATGTATGTCGTTTTAAATGTGATTAATTTCATAAGTATTGGCAATATCGGATCTTACACGTAAAATTTTAAATTTGCACTTAGTAAAGGGCATAGCCACATCATTAAATAGAAATTATCGATACTTAAATATAAGTATAGTATAGGTTATTTTTTGCTTTGAAAGTTACGTGGCGAATCTTATAAAATTTCGTCTTTCTATACAAAGTTACTTTTAAATGCTAAAAAAAGTTGAATGACAATCCGTGACCTTAGGTAGTCCAGTCGTAATATTTTCGAAGATCGTCGTCGCCCAACGAAGTTCTTATCTAAAAATAATTCAGCTTCAAGGCGCGAATGCCGCGAACAAAGACGTGGTGTAATTATTATTTTCTTCAAATTTCAGCCGTCTTTATTACTATTTATTCGATGTAATTGTTTTGATATGTTAAACGAAAGCAACCTCATTAAGATTGTTCTCCCGATTAGTACAAGAAGGTTCGCGATACGACGCTACTCTTTTTTAGTATTTTTTTTTAATGACCACGGTTTAATTTATACTAAATGGTGCGAATTTGATATAACTCTAAGTTGATCTCATAAATTAAAACCTTTTGAGAAGAGATATTTAAAGGTAAAACACTATTGGCACTCGCAACGCACCAGGCGCTCTTTGCCACATCCATATAAGGAAGTATTAAATAACATGTTGAGTGCTCTAGTATTTTAAAAACCAGCGACAGCAAAAAAAGACGTACAGTAAAGAGAAGACTTCGAGATGCCAATTTGTTTGGTCGCGTAGCTGTTCGTAAACCACTGTTACGACCA
>DWQX01003206.1:0-18674 GCA_018245475.1 Pharmacophagus antenor
TATCATGCAGTATAGCCCATTATCATAATGCATATTACAGTCTCTAGTGTTGGGAAATTTATTAGTAATGTTAATGCTTCTTTTATGATATCAAAATGTATCTTTGAATGTTGGTAGGGTTATTGGAACCCGCACGGCTAGCTACCACCCTCAATGTCAATTTGACGCCATAACAGCGTTGCTATGTTCCGGCAGTCAAACGTGTGAGATTTACTGTATATGGTCTTATTGCCACTTAACATCAGGTGAAATTGAGGCCAAGTGTTAGATCATAACTGATAAAAAAATACTTTATCCAGTAAGGTCTATAGAGTTTAGAACGTTTAAATTTATTCAACTATTAAATGAAATAGTTATGTCGATTCTTATTGTCGGAAGGAAATTTAGTGAGTATAAATCAACGGGACAATGCCCTGTGATACAATACGGTTTCGCTGGCTAAGTTACACCAAGTTCAAATGATACCATGGATTATCTCTCTTTCGCCAATTCTGACACTAACATGCACACTAACCTAATGTTAGGCATCGACCGGTCCGATATCAACAGCCTGTTTGGTAAAGATTTATGAATAATGATTTTGAATCACCACAGCTTACCCGAGATTCATATTTATCATAGAATTGTTTTAATGAAATAGAAATATATAAACATGCAGTAACGTGTTAGATAGAGCCTGTTACATTCAAATACATCTAAACATCAAGGCTTAAAAATTTTCAATTCACTAGATACATAAATTCGTATAGGTTGAATGATTTATTTTGAGAATACTGTTTAAATACGAATAGAAAATTCTCTTATACGCGTCGTTTCAAAGCTAGGCGTAATGTTTTAAGAATTCTCGCATCCAGTGTGATGTCTAGACACGTCGCTTGGACAGGTGATAACGTGCGAGCTTTGAATACAAATTATATTACGAAACTAAAACCAACCATACATCTTCTACATAAAGTTGATTTTTCTCTGAAGTTTATAAAATTATGTTGAAAAAATCGTCTACCCAGCGAAGTCACGATACGAGTCTTTTGACTGCCTTCGCGGCGTAGAGGTTTACCGATTACTTTGTAATGCTGAGATCTCAGGGTCAATTATTGAGCTAAACGAGTATTAGTGTCTGGATAGTGGTAGGGTTTTTTGAATCCACCTGACCAGCTATCACCTTTAAAGTAAATCTGCCGCCATGATAGAGATTAATATGTGAGAGCAAGAAGTACATTAAGCGGATACGCTTCACGATCTACGGCTTCATAGTCGTAGACATTTCTTTTTATCGGTTATGGGCCAACGTTCAGCCTCGATTTCACCTGATGTTAAGAGAAAATGAGACCGATGTCAATTGTAAGCCCATAACACAAAGTATAAATATATCCCTAAATATTAAGATCTTATCGTAGACAAATTGACGTAGCATTCACGTGTAAACTTAGTTATAAGCAGAAATCGTAAGCTCAGTTGACTATTTAAATCTCTTAGGCGTATAACAAAGAAAAACTTTATTGAAACAATTATACGTATCTCTAATGCAATCTGTAATAATCTATTGGATGCCTATATGAGGTGGAGTCAGTAAAACGAAATTCTCTGTACCTGAAAGGGCACAGAGGTCAATACTGTAGGTCATGTACCTTAGAAAAAAAAACAGAAATTTCCATCGTATGAATATATACGTTATCAGCAATTTATATTGTTCATTTTTAAACTCTATTTACTTCATATTCTCTTAAGAAAACATTAGACTTAAATACAATCTCAACGACTTAAATAAAAAGAGAAAAATAAATGCTACGCTAATAAAAAATCTTATTATACTTTAGCTAGAAAAAAACATAACAGTGCATCACCATATTTGTATAACATTTTTAACAATGATTTCAAATTAATCAATCAAAATTATGATGTTAAAAATTGGTTGACCATTTGGTTAGAGGAAAAAACTTAGGACGCAATCGAAGATCTAATTACTACTGCATTCAGCTTACGAAACTGAAATAAATAATAAATATAATAGTTGCACATACACATATATAATTATACATGCACACACATACACACAATTACATACTAAATTATCATTAGTTTTTTTATCTCATTTAAGAAAAACTATACGTATATACATGTCAGGATTTATTTAATTTCGTGGGTAAAAATTATAAAAACAATACATACGTGTTGCATATTAATTTAGTGTTTATATAGTTTCTCCTGACACAAGTAAACGTTTTGCTTAAAAGATGACGTCGTTTACTGTAATTTAACGTGAAATTGTGAAATGTTCAATAAAACATTTTTATTTTTATTTTCACTTATTTTACATTTTTCAGCTTTAAACTGGGCTTGGTTAACTTTTGCGGGTTAGGAACCAAGTAAAATGTTAAATTGAAAAATATTCAAGGGGTGTTTGTGTTTGTATTGGCGGTTAACTGGTATTCGGCGCATTCATCTATTTGCAGAAATTTTCGAACAATGCGGCAGGTATTTAAAATTGCGACATTTTGAATTGAGACGTATAAATTTTTTTTGAAAGCCTAACAGGTGTAAATGTTATGGGGTAACTACTCTTGTATACACAGTAATTGACACAATGTATACCTTATCTTGCTTCCAATTTTTTTGAATAATATCTTTCAGGTTCGTATATACAGCAACTTTTTCGGTTATAGTTTTGTTATTTTTATTTTTATTATAATTTTACACTATTATATTATTTCGTCGTCTTCTATCACTGCGCCATTGTAATCATTCTACTTGTCTACTTCGCTACAAACGTACCGTGCACGTAGCGGGTGCCGTAACCGCACCGAGGTTCGCACCGTGAAATTGAGTTTAATGATAAATGTTGCATCGGAAATACGTATGTAGCCTTTTTACGAAGCAACGTACTTACACGCTTACCTGAAGATTTTTGAAAAAATAAAAAATCAATAATATTGGACATTTTTCGCATATAGCGCTCTGATCACGACGACCTAAAAAGCACAAGTAGTATGGGTTATTAGATATACATACATGTATATTTTTAAATACACACTTAAATATATATTAAGAGACAGAATAAATACCAATGTTCATCACATGTTTTATGAACAGAAATTAAACCCGTCACTGCGCGTGTAAGTTTTACTACTATTACAACAACGGCTCAGGTCGTTTTTTTTTATAATGTATAATATATATTTCATCTCAAAAGACACCAGGATATAGTCATATTGGAAAACTAACCAGGACCCACCACCACCTATGGCCGCACCGGCGTACACCGTCTCGATTCCTTACAAATGATTTATTTGTGAGTCTCGCCAGTATGTATCCACGCTCCCCCTTCACCGGGTTGAATAAGACAATTACACTGTCGACTCTGCTCGTCACTGTCTCGTACTTGCTTCTACGTCTTTACCACTCGTCAGAAATCTCGGCGATCTGGTTAAAATTATTTAAATTTTAACACTTTGGAAAAAGTAGTTGTATCACTGACCACTTAGAGATTAATAGGCTTTATTGTTGATGATTGCCAAGTCGTACACACCTGAAAACACTGTTGGCTATAAGTTATCGCACCAAGAATTTTATTAAAAGTCCTAATTAGAATACGATTCTCAATACAAGATAATATCAATAGAAAAATATTGTATAGTTATTGCTAGAATTAATGGTAGTGTTAACTCTTTGCGCATAACGTGTCCATATGATTTCCGCACATTGAAATATAAAATTATTCCAGATTTTTTTTTTTTGACTGGCCCGCTGGTATAACGGAAGTAAGCTCTGACTCTCATGACAGGAGTTGCGGGTGCGATTCCCGCCCAGGACAAACGTTCATAATTATAGTTTTTTTTAATGAACACAATTTCTAATTTGACCATGACACGTTCATTATAATTAGACAGCATAGAATTATAAAATTTATATTCATATCATGGACACCAAAACAAACACGAAGTTTCACTACGAAACAAATAGCACAACTTTTAATAAAATCACTCGTTCAATTGTTGAGCTAACTTGGCGCGAGGGCGACGTGGTTAACTCTGTTACAGATGTTAAAACTTTCGTTTTACCTTCACTTATAGACGTGCACTTAACCGTTACTTTGTCCACTCAATACTGTGATTTTCTCATTACAACTTATAACCCTTTCTAATTTATAAGAAAGTTAGTAACGCTGGATCTATTGTTAAGTATACTTACGTATTTACCTTTGTGTTAGATAATCAATCACATAGCTCTTTTGCGATGATATTAAAAGAAAAATGTAAAACTTCTCTTCAAATCTTTGTATTGACAAAATTACACTGTTATGAACCAGTTAAAGATCGGAGTGGTTGATCAACTAATAAAGAATTTATGAAGCATTAGTTTGACTAAATCCATTTTAATTAAATCTCGAAATTATATAATATTAGTGATAAAATTTTACTTTCGAGACCCCTAATACTCTTGGTTTATTTTGGATTAATCGGTTTGTTAGGTGATGATTCTGAAAAGTTATATCACTTAACATTACATGAAGTCGAGGTTAAGTGTTAGCCCGACAGATAAAAAAAGTTAAACACATTCTAATGGCTCGATATTTAATTACCTAGCGAAAAATGTTTAAGACATGAATCCTTGAGTCGACACAACAAGCAATGTTAAAATATAAGAGAGAATAAAGAAAATATTGAAAATTAAAAATAACTCAGCTTTATGTTTATGGTTGGGTTGAGTTGAGATATTGTTAACGTAGATTATTTTCGTTAGTAATTTTATAAGCCGTTTTTGTTTTTTTATTTAAAATAAAAAGTGTATTTTTATTTACAGTATCAGCGGAAAAAAATTAAAGGAATTAATGATCATTGCTGTATAAAATGTTTTTATAAACAATCAAAACTGCGTTCACCCGTGGATACGATGCTCTCAATTCAAATCGATTTTTTTTAAAAAAAATTAAACGTTTTTATCAACGCAGATGATGCGTAGAAATTGGATTCATTAAACTCTGCGATTTTCATATTAATTGGGGCTTACGTGAATTTAAAACTCGAAATGTTTGTATCAACTTCATTAATACTGATTGCATTAATGATAAATTCAAAATAATGAACTATATGTTGACATATTAATTTTTTTATTAGGCACTACACGTACTCTGTCAAAATGTTTGAATCAATTTTGTAATTATCTAATTATAATAATGGATTTCTTTCATGTCATTAATTCATAATAACAATTATAAGTGATAGCTACAGTACGATGCTTTAATGCTTTGTTATTATTATTATTATTTTGATAACAAAAGTATTTTAAAGTTACGATCTGTAATATAACAGCCGCCGAAGCTACTATTGGGCAGCGACATATTTCTGTATTACATTAAGGCGGCACGTGTGTAATTTCGTTACGGGACGTAAGCAATGCGGCGTTGTTTCAGATGTGCCGGCTCACCGCACTGCGGCGCAGCCTAGCCGTTATAGAAACTTTTTTTGAAACAAACTCTTCGCAAGCAGCGCCCACAACGGAGAAATGAAATAAAGGAACGCGTACATCAAATTAGAAATGGTTAAGTGACATTTCTAAGATTCACTTTAAAAGTTCGATGACTATTGTACATATTGTTAACTTGTTCCTATATTATAACAATTATTACAAGTAATAAACGATATTACTTGACTTTTACGAATATTATATTGATACGGAGATAGTGATGCTTGCTCGCCATATACTCCAACATTTTGCTTTTCTTGTGCATGCTAAAATATTGCTATGTTGTTTCGGCGGCAGGTTGACATCGAGAGTGGTAAATAGCACCGAAACAAAAGGACCCTACCATCGTTAAAACTGCCTCCGTGGCGCATTGGTTTACCGTTCGCCTTGTAAGAGCCGGATCACAGAAGTGGTGAAATCTGGGTGGCTATAGAGTTTTTCGAACCTGCCTGGCTAGCTATCACTCTTAATGTCATTCTGTTGCCGTAACAGCATTGCTGTAATCCGGCAGTCATACATGTGAGAGCCCTTCACCCTGTACGTCATTTTCCTTCTTCTTCTTCTTCAAAAAAACTCCACTATTCATGCTGCCATAATGATGGATCTCTATGTAAACATCGTCCCTCTTGTTCTTGTGATATTTTAATTGAAATAAATTATTCTTAATATGGCTCGCTCGTGAGTTGATTTTCCGCAATGAATTCTTACAATGAACGATAACACACCTCCTTTAAAATTTCTTCGTAATTGGACTATGAATTGAATGACGAATTATTTTTTTAACTAAGGCAATTGCTCGACATTGTTACGTTTCAACAGACAATGAGGCTCGAACCCGTCGTTTCCTCATTTAAAACAATGCCGCGAATGAATTCCCCCACGGGTTCATTAAATCGTATATTTATTTCTTTATAGTAAACACGATTAATGAATGGTTTATTAGAAGTAAACACTTAGCCCGGCTTGTTGTTGAATTATAAATTCTACTCTAGTTTATGGGATCTTGACCTAAATAAACAAGACCAACCATATAACGATATAATAATGTAAAGATATTTTTTTATATTTTTTTTCGTGAATTACTTGAAGCAGATCTGTTGTTTTATAAAGAAAATGGTTCAATAAGAATTTTTTATTTTAGTTCATTAAACAGAGCGAAGGCTTTATTATTATCTTGTTTTATTTTTTTTTGAGCAAACCGAATCTTTTTCGTATCTACGTTTCGTTCGTGATATGCCAAATATAACAGAAGATTGACTAGTCATGTTTATTTTATATAGGCAGAATAGGCAAACGAGCGAGCGATTCACGTGATGAAAAGTGATAATTGATGTCCGTAGATAGCGGCACTATTTAGGTAGTCGCAGCTGATTTGCTGACCTTTAACAAAGGATGTAGGCTCCTTTCGTGAAGTTCCTTGAGTCGTGTTGATTCAGAAATACCAGTGGTGACAACAAACATTACTCGGTACTTGCGCGTGGTAAAAGGTAACGATGAAAGCGCACAAAGGGAAATTTGCTTATCATCCAGGTGGCTCAGAACGTTACTAATAGGTACAATATCAGCAAATGTTAATGATGGGTGTGAATTGTGTTAATAAAGAGGATTTTAGTGGAGGAAAGAAACCATGCGATTTATATTATTTTTCATTATTTAAAATCAGTGTTAAATGTTTGAAAGTTATCGAATGTTTACCTATAGCTGTGTTCGAAAGATCATCCATGTAAAAGGGGAACAAAGGCAATAAAGCGTTTTGAGGCTTTGACATCGTGCGGGTGCAGCGCGTGACCAGGTTACAAACAATTTTTTTATCCGGGAAAATACAAAACATTTTTGTTTACGGGCTGTCTAACGCTCGTCATTGTTTGTCTGGTCCTCAAATGGAATTAATATTGCGTAAAAAAACTGTTTCCCTTAAACCGTCTCAATTAGGTTTAAAAAAAAATCCTGTGAACAATATTTTGCACAATTTTTTTTATATAGGTAGAGTAGGCAAACGAGGAGCGGTTCACCTGATGGAAAGTGATCACCGTCACCTGTACACAGCCGCAACATTCGGGAAGTTGCAACTGCGTTGCCGAGCTTTATGAAAGGATCTTATATGTGTCGGTTTGTAAAATTACCAATTTCAATTTAAATATGTAACGGTCTCTGATTATAGAAAAATACAAGTAATAAGATCTCCAGGAAGAAGAACACGGACTGGCCCATTAGTGTAATGACAGTAACTCTGCCTCTTACACCAGGTGTCGCGAGTTCGATTCACGCTCAGGACAAACATTTATGTGATGAACAGTTGTGTTTGTTGTGCGCCTGATTGTTTATCGATATTTAAGCATTTATTTAAAAATATCTATGTATGTACATCGGTCTCTGATAACCCATACTACAGGTGCTGCTTAGCTACTTATCTTGAGATCAGAGTAATGTGTTAAATGTCTCAAGTATCTGAGTTTATAATTTTCCGCGAAAACGTGTATTTTGTTAACATCTACCGTGTAGCGGGTCCGAGCTTGGAACCTGTACTGTCAATGAAATTCTAATAATGAATATTTGAAATAATGAAAAGCTCTGGTCAATATTAAATTTATTTATTTTTTACAATCGCTTATCTTTTTAGTTGAGTAAACATTTTGTATTTAATATGTTTCAATATAGGTTTGGGTACTTATGTATCTTTTTTTTGGTAACTCATGTATGACGTAACTGTTGAAACATAATGGTGACACACAACTGGTGACACGTAAATGTTTTTGAAGTGTTGCAAGTAGAGATTGTCTATCTCGGCATGCAACGCAATGAAAAATCAACAAATTAATCATAATGTAATATTTTAAAATGAATTTTAGCTTCGTACATAATATTTATTATTTTCGTATGTATGCTTTTTTATTGTAATTTTAATTTGACATTTTCCAGTCTTTTCAGGTCTTTAAATATAACTATGTATTGAGCTACCTTAAAGCAAATTGATGATTATTGTTTGCTGTATTACATTGAAGGTATTAGGTTGAATAAATGTTTAAACGACGTAAAAATCAACTCTGCAGTTCACAACGCCACTCTCTGTCTACTAACTATAACGGTTTATATTTATTAAACAGCTAGGCAATTAAAATGGAGTGTACACTCTACGGCACAAACAATAGCATATTTCATTAAAAAATACTATCATTTGCTAATTCCCCTTTTTTCACAGCAAATATTACGATTTGGCAACCATAACCTCGCCGACGTCTTTCTGTCGAATCCATAATATCATTCGAAGATGCCACGTATAGTGACGAAACGAGATTGTAATTTAGACGTTATCTTCGCGCTATTAAATCGGAAATTAGTAAAATTTATTTATTCTGTAATTGAATCAAAGTTACGTAAATTAACGCTTTATAATATATAGTCAGCACATTTTATTTAGCTTAATATTTAAGTACACATGAAATAGGATTATTTAAGTGTACAACTTTTCACGTCCAGCTTTTTGTGTCTAATAAAATAAAAACAGAAATTGGTAAAGAAAACATTATGAAGACAGTATTCATTTGAAATTAAATAAAATAGTAATGTACATAAGTTTTCGCTACACCGTTAAAGTGACCATCTTTTTTAGTGCTGCCCTCGACGAGATTAAAACGAAATTCGTTTGTGTGCGAAATTCGTAACACTTTATGCATCAATTTGTATTGGATATTTTATAGTTTTCGTCTTGATTACATTTTAACAAATGACCGACAAAACGATATGGTCACGCTGCTTGCTGCTCGTGCTGTATGTTGTCGATAAGAGATTCGATTTTTAGTACACTTTTAAAACGTCAGGTTTACGTTTATTGTAGTATACATTTTTTTAGGACGAAATGTTGTAATAATAGTAAAGTGTCGTTAAACCAGTAACTTAATAGGCTACCTCTTCTTTGAAACAGACACATATAATAACAGGTAATTATTAAAGGCATTAACATTTTTTTATTATCTGAACACTAAGCGTCTATTACATATAATGTTAAGTGACAATGAGGACACTAGGTGATCTCGCCTTAAGTATTCTCTCTCATGCATTAATATCGTAATTCAGCAAAACAGTTATAGCAGATCGACATTGAGGGTGGGCACTGATGGGACAGGTTCCAAAAACCCTACCCATCATTCAAATTTCACTAAACATATGGTTCGATAATTGAACCTGGGACAAAGTTATTGTATTATAAGGCTAGTAAACCAACGTGTCACAAAGGCAATATTGTTGCTTGTTTCGAAATTGTAATACATTTTTTTTTATTTATTATTCACGTCATATACGGAAAAGACATTACAAAAACGTTAGGATGGTGTTGGCCTACTGTGTCCAAAAACGTATATTGTTTTAATATCTTTCTTGCTCCAAAATTGATGCATTAGCAGAATATAAATCAGGAAATTTGAAAAGCACATGTACGTTATTTTACCGTGAAAAAAATCGTTCGGAAAGCATTTAGTCATCTTTCGTTATTTATGAGATAAAATTGGTTATTTTTGTTTTGTTTCCATTAATTTGAAAACGCGAGAACGCATATTTGAAATATTGTAATATAACGTCAGATGTGAAAATAGATAATATAAGTAAATTATATTTTTCGACGTTGAAGCATTAGATTGTTACAATATACATTAAAAAATCGTCGTGTGCTTTATAAAATATCGCACTTTTTCTGCCTGCGAACAAAATTCAAACATAGTTCGCAGAAGGTTGTATGTCTATTGGACCTCTAACAGACGCTGTATCTATTTAATGAGATATTGACAGTATATGTACAAACTTACTTATATATACGACAATGATAAAATCATTATAACAATACAAATTTGGAAATGAATTAAGACCTTTAGTTATTTATTATTTTTAAAAAAATCATACAGTAAAAAAGAATTATGAGTTTAGAATACTTTTGCGATTCAAAGTTCAATTCTGGAAATTAACTATTTACTTTTAGATATATTATTTGAAATTATTTATTATTTCGTAAGAATAAGTGATAACATTTATCTTACTTGACTTTATTCTCAATATCATGTGAAATATATGCTAAGCATTATAAATAAAAATGTAAAGATTAATTAAAATTATATACACGAGCCGCAATTTCATTTATATCATGATTGTATATAAGACAAATTAGCATATATAAGCTACGAGTAAAATGTAGGCAATTAATATCTGGTTTGTTTGCACGCTTCCGTATTAAGTCACATATATATAACAAACAATAAGTACATAGTATATAAATATTCATCTTCATGTTCATATTAAATTCTTGGATGCGTTTTTTAAATTTAAAACATAAACACTTACACACACACATAAAAATTGGTAATAAAAAAACGTCTCGAACGCGGGCACTCCGCAAGTAAATGGTTCAGAAGTATCTCGGCTTAATGCTCTGTACCTACGCATGATAACGCTAATGTAATTACACGGAAATAGACCTTATTGCCGTTACGTTAAGATTCAGTAAAGCTCAATATGAATGGCGGCAATAAATTACGATTGTATTTTTACAAATAAAAACTTCCATCCCTTCCGATTGTGACGTGAATATATTTAAATATGGGCACGTGAATATATCAGTGCTGACCCTCATCCAACAGATGCAACAAAAAACTATTATTTCATACTTTATTTTGTACGTGTTATCTTTAATGTAATGTACGTACAACTTTTAGTAAAAAATTCAATAAAATGTTATTGATGACTAAGGGATAGTCATTCAGATTTTTATATTGCGTTTCACTTAGATTTGTTCACACATTACTAACGAATTATTATTATTTAGTAGCAACAGCATCATTCAAAACTAAATAGTCAAATGTGAATATTTCTAAGTTTCTAAATGATAATTTAAGTTAACCTATTCAGTGACTATTTTAAATTATCTAAAGATAAATACAAGTAAATTCTTAAATTCCAGTAAAACCTTTAAATTTTATTTTCATCGGTGGTCAAGTAACGCAAGGTAAAGAAACATTAATATATAATATGTTAAAGGTTTTTATCTATATATTAATGTAAATAAACTATAAATGCAAAACTAAACGTCCACATATATGGGAGAGGGCATCAAGAGATTAAAAATATACAGCGAAGCTGAAAAAAAATGTGAATTTATTGTACAAAACTTTTAACGGAAAAAAAAATACTGCTTTTACACGGATTGCAGTGCAGCAAAATACAACAGTAACTGTTTTTTTATAAGCATACACTGGTAATAACTAATTACTGATTAAATAAATTCCCATTATTCTAAACATTAACCATTCTGTTTGCACATATTCAAACTCCTGACGGTTATTCCAAATGAAATTACTGACATTTAAATTTTTAATATATTCAAAGTATTCCGGGCGAGCATGCTTTAACATCTATGGCCTTATCACAAGTATCATTCGTGTTCACACGTGATGGGTAACGCCTGTAAAAAATATATATTACGAAAACATCTAATCAGAAATATTTATTTTGTGGATCATAGGTAGTTAAGATGTTATACTATCTTAACTTAAATTTTAACTTAAATTACGTTCATATATGTCCCAACCCCGGGGGAAAATTATTAAAAAAAAAACACCAATCATGTAAATAAAATTAAAATTATGCATCAAAATAACAGCAGTCATTAACAATTTGTTTGAGTTAATATTTTTTTATGTACATGATCATACTTTTACGAATTTATCATTTAGTCTTTTATAAAAAATAAAGAAATTGTAGTTATCAACTTTTAATTGAAATTAATATGTATTTTGTACACTAATTCAGAGTATATTTGCTGAAACAATGTTAGGTAGCAGGAATCATGACAATCGGCAGTTGCTGCAGGGCCGCCTACGAGCGTAGTACACCGGCAGTACGACTGAGTCTGTGGCGTAGACTACACGCTACGAAGCGTAGCGCTTTACGCGGTAAAAGTTGTCGCTTCGAACGATATTAAAAGTGGAAACAATATTGTGTACACAGTGTGTTGTAGCATAACGAACATTTTCTAGCGGTAAGCTGAAGAATTATTATGCTATAATATGATACATTGTGATTTATAACAAAAACATTTTTAATAAATACGTTAATTTTTTAAGATCTTGAAAATATTTATAAAAGCAGAAACGGATTTTAAAAATTAATTGAAATATGTAATGAAACATTCGGTTTTTACTTAATCGCATACATTCCCTTTTTATATTATTGTTGCAGTGATACATAAAAAAAAAACAATTTATTACTTCTTAGAATGGAATTTAAAATTGTTTTTTAAAATTACATATTCATTATTTAATTTATATTGAAGTGTGATAGAAAAAACACTTTTAATATTTTAAACGGCTGTTTTACGCATTATGAGATGCGTACATAAAGTTTTATATAACTTATCATGTAGGTATACATTTATTCTTGTTAGGCAAAAATCAAATAGGTATTTATACATAAGTTCTAAATGCACTTTATATTAATATTCGAGTTATCTTATTCGTCTATATAACATAGAAGTGTAAACGAGCTGCCTCGTGTCGGTATTTTGATAGGCGTGGCGTTCGCCTAGTGTCTTGGTAAAGTGTTGATGCACATAAAATATATATGACTAGATCGAAAGAGATAAATAAATAATTATTTCTTTAGATCTACCCGTTGGAATCTGATTCAAAATATGTTTATATAGAGATATAATGGTGTTTCAATAGCAGCGGCCAATGGTTAACGTAGATAGTCATTTTTTTTATTGTTTAGAAAAACTTTATCGTGATTATTGCGCTTCGTATAAAATGAAAATTAACTTCTTATCAAAACGTATTGAATGTTTATTATATAACAACGCTTGTTTTCTAATACTCAAACTTATTTCGACAATGGATTTGATAAAATTATATTTAAACAACTAACCGTAGAAAGCAAATGTGGGAATTGGGATTTTTCGGGTTGTTTCTCTACTTTAGCACGTGCTGGATTATTAAATAGAATAACTTCGGAAAAACACAGTTTGTACTTGTCGACTTTAGATGAAAGACTTCTTTCTATTAACATAATTTTTTTGAATGAAGTGATCAAACAAAGGCTAAAACGTTGAGTTTAAGGTTTAACATTTTTGCACCATGCACGATTATAAATAATAATAATATTCATATTTCTGCATTATAATAGTATTAACGTAATTGTGTTCTGTATACCCTGAAACTAGCAAAATAAGTGAAAATCGTAACCATTTTCTTTTAATTTCTCAATATATTTCGTCATATTTCGAACAATAATGTTTCTTTGTAGAAACATATTTAATTGTCTTTACATCTTTATTTTAAGATTTTTTTTTAACTTTGTTGCTGATTTCATTTTAGTTGAAGCAATATTTTTATACCGCGCAGAAAACGGTTTTAGAAAGCGTATTGACTGATATGTATGTAAGAGACCTTATAAATTAACTTATGAAATCGTAAAATGAAATGTGATAGATCTTAAACAGTTTTTTTAATTAAGAGTACGTAAATATTTTTAATAGATGATCAGAGGAACTAGTAAAATCACTCTGACTGTTTCTGTTTTTTGTTAAGTATATACATAAAATGCTGCACTTTTTTTTTAAAAAGAAACTTATAACATGAACATGAGATGATTTTCCTTAGGATATTTAATTAAAGGATTGGTAATCATATGTGAGAATGGGCAGGGCACAATGCTAGAAAGTTTGACGGCCGTTGGGGCGTTATGGTACTTGATTGGCGGCCACGTACCGGTAGACGCAGTGTAGGAAAGCTTCCCAACAAGGGAGACCGACAATGTGGTGAACGCAGCCAAGTACTGATTATAGCGATCTGTGGGGTAGGCCTGTACCCAGCAGTTGTAGTCTATCGTTGTATGATTAACTAATTGAATGACGTTTGGTTGTTTTGTTTTTTATAATCAAGATTGTAATTATTTTCCTTAACACGGTTTAATGTAGACTGCAAGAGATTTAAGAGATACCTTACTGCCTTCATATTTCAGATGGCTCGTTGCGTTCGACATTCGTGTGTTTGTTTCTACACAGGGAAATGGTGATGGGGTCTAGAGCTATACGAATTCTGATCCCACCGACATGGGTTTTCACTACATGGTGACAGCACCATGTAGTAAAACCCCATGTCGATCAATACTGCTCTATTACAATGTAACCGCACATAAAACGTAACACAATCATATTCAACTACCTGCAGTTACATAAACATATTACACTACTAGAGGGAACTGTTAATGGATTGTGTCGAATAGGCTGAAAAGATATAATGATGTCTTATAGAATAGACGCACTTGTCTCAAAGATAAAAAAAAAAACATACCGAAGTTAATTTTAAGAGTTCATTCGCTTTTCTTGACTCGAATTTTTACCAATGAAATTACATACAGTGTAGTGTCAAATGTTAAAACACGAATAACAGCTCTTTCAATTAATAATTATAGTTAGTGTTTTGGAAAAGGCAGTATACTCGTAAGTAGCAAAATATTGTCTTTACAAACATCACGGGTGCAATCCAATTGTTTAGTTTCATTAGAGACTTATTAATATGAAACATTGTTGACTAGCTTTCGCTACACAGGTCAGGCAGTTAAAAAAGAAAAAGATTATTATATTTCTCTTTTAATTTAAATCTTTCACGTCAATTGAGTCATAGAATTTATTTTTCGTTGCACAAGAAGGTAATTCCTTATGTAGTTTAAAAATTGTTAGGCACACAAAAATTCGATTGATTTCTTCTATACGGAATAATATGATAATAATAAATGGAGAATAAGGAATTATTCTCCATTTTAATTTTTAGAATTTTTTATGATTATAAAAATGTTGTGCTTTTTTTTTATTTATTGCAGTAATATAAATTACTTATATTTTTTTTATATTCTTTATTTCAATTGAAAACATGAGATATTTATTCGAATTCAATCCTTGGTCGGAAAAGATTGACTTTTTTTTTGGTGGTTTAGTGCTTAGTCAATTTGATTAGTTAAGTCTCACAGAAATTATTCCTGTACCGCAGGGACTGAGTATCAAGTGATTAACTCATCCAATTGTTAATCTCATCTTAGCTCTTTGTCCCCATCAGGATTGTTATTTTTATTTTATAAAAATAACAATTTGTAGTAGAAAAATACATCTACCTAACTATTATCATGATATTATTTATATGAATAGTAAATTAAATATCTTTTATGACAATTCACTTTAGATAATGTTTAATAATAATAATACTTTTGTCCCGTAATTTAATATTTATTTAGTGTATCCTTTAATATGAATTAAATTACTATTGATTTATTTAAGTTTGATAAAAATTTCGTTACTAATAAGTTAGAAGTACAAACACTTATCCTTTGCTGAAGTTTGTGTAATTACTTAAAATGATTGCTATTATAACTTGAGTCGACTTTAAACGTCTCTAATATACAACTTTCATTTCGATTATGAAAGTCCCTGCTTGTGTTTTTCATGTCACGTTTATCATTTGTCAGCAATATAATAGAAATGGAAGTTGCAATACGTTTATTTCATTATGATAAAGTGATTAGTAGCTCTAATTAAAATATTATGATTTGATTGCTCCGCGCCGCACAGTAGTTTACCCGCTTGCCTTTTAATAAGGAGATCCCGGGTTCGATTCCTGGGGCACAGGTATAATGGAGTCTGAATGCTGGTAGGGATTTTCGAGCCCGTCTGTCCAGCTACCAGCCTCAATGACAATCTGCCCCCATAATAGCGTTGCTGTGTTCTGGCGGTCATACATTTGAGAGTGAGAACTGTTCTGGGTGAACATGCTTCACTATCTACAGTCTCGTTGGCACTTAACATCTGATGATATCGAAATCAAGCGTTAGCCCATAACCGATAAAAGAAAAAAAAAGTGAAATTATAATTGTCGTCTACATAGGCTCATGATGCAATTATCCATGACTGAGTTTACTTAAGACAGTTATTAATAAAAACTACATATGAAAAGAGAAAGGCAATTAACTAAATATGTATGATTCAATATATATATATATATATTTCCCTATATCTTCAATTGTGATAAACAAATAAATTATTTTTATGTAATATATCCACACATGCGTGATATAATATAGATATGTTAATAAAAGTATATTGTAAGTTTCTAAACCGAAATGATAGTGACAATAAAAAGTTATTGTCACAGTCATTTTGGTTTAAAACGCTCCTCACTGGAGTCGAAAGTGCTTACTTGTGAATTCAATTTTAAACTATAGCTTAGTATATGTATGAAACCTCTTTGTTCACCGGATCAAGGACGAAATTTCAATATAAAATTTATGCATATAATTTAATAATTTATTCAATTACGATGACTGTTTATATCGAGAATAATATATTATTCAATCGTTAATCGACATGAATTCCAAATGCACATGTATTTAATTAGTTTTGACAAAATTATATATGCAACATAAAATTTGATTTTAGAGTGTGTGTGCAGATTATTTTTTGTTTAATTTGAATCGTTATTATTTTGAAATACTTGGAACAGGCTTTTTTTGTTGGCTATCATCGTTGTTAGCAAATAGGCGCCCACTGTTAATTAGGTCCCCACAACGCTTTCATACGATAACCTGATCCAGCGACTTCTCGCGACCTTTATTAACTACCCGGTGTCTTATAGCGCGAAGGTTCCTGGTACTTATCCCGGCTCACACGAGTAGTGAAGTATTGATGTTGGTAGACTTTTTTCACCCCGCTCGGCTGATTTCCATCTTGAATGTCAACCTGCTGCTCCTCATAAATACGAAAATCAGTCTTGATGAACAAGCTTCACAATCTATGACCTCATTGTCACTTAACATCACGTGAAATAGAGCCTGTGTTAGATAACAAATACAAGTTATACAGATAGAATAGATAGAAAGAATCATTATCAAAAATACCTTAATTATTTACGACATTTTGATGACCATTTTAAAAATGTATCGCTGTTTATAAATATTTTTTATTTTAATCATTTTGCACGGAAAATGTATCATTTACTAAGGAATAAATAACAAATTGTGTACGTTTTATTTATATCTCATTAAATTAATAGAAATATCGACTACGCTATCCAACTCTTGAAATACGTATTTCGTTGCGCTTAATTTATTGGCCATAGAATTTGCAGCCCGTTTCAAACTGAACTGCTTCTGACATTTTCCAATGAGAAAATCGAAAGTGATTAATTGCTCGAAATATTATCGTTGAGATGAAGGAAATGTTTGTGGAATCGATAAACGATTAAAAAAATTATTGATTTTTTTTAATTTAAATTAGCCATAATTTAATTTTCTAATTTCCGCTTTGTTTAATCGCATATACTACGACTACAATACATGTGGCTACATGTGGCATCCTCGGATATTGCGACTTCAACCGACCTACGTAAAACACAAATAAATTTTTAATTCTTCACAGTTAAATGATGTATTAAATTTTAAATGATTACATTGTTGATCTAATATCTTTGAAAATATTTAATGATTTTTTTACAAAAAAAGTAAGTACATGCATTGCTAGCTAGCTTTAGTCATCAATTTTGGATCTCTATCAAAAATGATGGGTACATCTTTGCACCTGCTTGTAAAGATTAAAATTATTTCTCCTACGATAAATACTTTAATCGAATGAATGCATGTCTATAATTCAAAAATAAAATTCTTTTAACATATTTTGTTTATTGTTGGTTTTTTTTATATCTTTGTATTCTAAGGCCGGAGTTTTTTTTTCAATTCCGCTCAAAATTGATTATATTATACAACTAAAGAGGTGAGTCAGCGCTTTAAAATTCAGGGAACAATTTTGTGGGGGCGGTGTCGAGAGAGTCAAGTTTCCCGCATATGAAATTTTGGAAGCGGCCAGTTAGCACTTTACCTCAATTCATATGAATTGTTAAGTTTGCTCGATATTGTAATAAAATATATACAGAACGTTTTCATTTTACATTAGGAATGTCGATATTTTCAAAAAATTGAAATTTTTCTTTTTTTTTTCAATTCCAGTTATTAGTTCACACACTATAAATTTATGAATCTTGTTCGAATTTTTAATAAATTATAAAAGACTTTTTATTCATCTACACAGGTCCAAATACATTTTTCAAACTTGTAGTAGATATTACTTGATGTTTAAACTTTTTTTTAAACATCAATTCATGAAGCCCTATAATTAGTTTTAGTTTTAT
>DWQX01003207.1:0-18673 GCA_018245475.1 Pharmacophagus antenor
ACAAAACACGCCTCGCTGTGTAACACGTTTTGTTACAGCGCAAGTAACACAGAGGGCGCCCTGCGCGGCGCGATGGCGTCGCGATAAGCCACGGGGTAATTGCTAATTGAACGCACTCGACGCCAACGTGCATTACGCCTATTTGTTGTTAAAACGATAATATGATCCGATATCCTGCGCATGTTTGTGCACACAATAAATCACTAGAAACAGTGACTGTACATTAACACTGAGTTTCACGGAACGCGACATTTTGAAACCCCAACGTTCAATAAAATTCACTGTACACGTGTTTGGATTTTTCTGAAATTACGGTTTCTATTTTTCATACTTTATACATTGCTTTAAATTTTTTTTATTATTTATAAAGATAATTAATGTTGCAAATTACTATAGCCTCGAAAAGAAAACCATGGAAAATATCCGTAAATCTAGTGTTAAATATGTTTTAAAAGTTTCTTCTGCAATTAACAATATAATCGAAATAAAGACCAAATAACTGTAAATATTTGTATCATTATATTACGCAATACCTAAATTTATTTTTAATAAAATTTCTAGTTTCAACATAACGTAAGTATAATGTAAGTATTTTTTATAAAGGATCATATTATGATGTCTATTATAGAGGGGTATACAATAATTCCATCGGGATTAAAGGTTCAATATTTTCTTCTTTTTGTAATAAATAGTAATTACTAATACACCTTTAATTTAAAAAAGCAGAATATGTTTCTCTAATTTCTTTTCACTTCATAACCGATCCCGCGTCTCAGAAGAATTACTATTAGTAAATGTATTAAGTAAAAAGTTCAATGTTTTATTGAGCGATAAAGATTTTGCACAGATTAAAAATGCAAATTAATATCCTCGATGGTACATAATGAAATAATAATAAATTAAAATTTTTATTTATCGTAATGAAAGAAATCTGCAAGAAAAGAATTATATTGACTTCAGTGTCAGAAATAAATCATTTAACCTTGTTTAATATCGGCCGTTTGAATATGTAAATTACAGATTAAGCGTTTCAAACGTACAAGGTTATATATTTGCTTTGGGAATTTAGCCCTCATCCCTTTTTGCCAGAGGCCGTCTTGTAACTAGAATCGCAGTGACTACACGTGTAAATATTATTAATAATCTGATGTAAAGAACGCTGTAGCTTTTGTAATTGCTTGTATATTACGTTATAATATATTCCGTGGCGGTTATATCCGGCACGAACGACTTTAATGGATAAAATCCAAATTAAAATGAAACTCCTATTTATCTGGAGGTCAAGATACGAAAGAGTGAATGTATGTTATAACTTCTTTTAGTAGGCCTACTACTTTCATTAATTCAAGAAAAACTTGTAAAGTTTACTCATCAAAGACGTTGTAGCAATCGTTGCAGATGCAAATATTTAATTTATGTATCCAAATCACTTACTACCTATTCTCCAAACCAGTCTCGTCCCTCTAATTAAAAAAATATAGAGGGAGATGACATATGCAATACTTAAATAGTTTAATTTGATACAACATTTGTTACTTTTATTTCTCAACTTAATCGAAATTTTTGTACGAAATCAGTTTCAATACAAGCGATTTATTCAAACATCGCTCGCATTCTAGCATTGATTGGGTTCTTAATCACTCAGTCGAATTCCTGAAACTTAAAAATGTCGAAAATTTTGTTCTCGTGAAAATAAAAAAATCGTACATTCTAACCGAAACAGCACCGCGTTAGTGATGTTCGGTGGTTCCGAGATGAATAAATACATAAATAAGGACAGACAAGGTATAAATAAATAAATACAAATGGAGGCTACTGGCGCCACTCTAACCGGCGTGCGGGCTCTTCTTGTTGCTTCTCGCGTAGACAGGGACGTCGATGGAGTGGCCTGAGACTTTAAAAATTACCTGCAAAGCAATTAGTCTAAAATATTAACCATTACACAGACCTCAAATTTATATATTTTTTTTGATCTTGGGCTCACAATTGACCTCGACTTCTCGAAGTTGAATATGTAAAGAAGTGATAATGAGATCATAAAATCCGCTCTCGCCCCGTGTGTTTGAATGCCGACCACAGCGACGTGGGTATGGCAAGATATTGTCATTGGGATTACAGACAACTACTAATGTGGTCTGGGAATCGAAGCCGATAATTGCGTGTTATAAGGCGGATATTTTGGAATTAACAAATGTTCTAAAACAGGAATTTGCTATTCAAGGTTTATATTGATAATTAAAATTTCGTCAATACAAGTAATCATTTTTTTGTTGTTTCATTAAGGACTTCTATTTGTCGTAAAAGAACTGAATATAAAATACGTACACAGTTATGAAAATATATTATAACTTTTCGGGAGAAATCTACGAATTATTATTCAATATTTAAAGGTAAAAAGTTATGCTATGCAATATACGACTATAAAAAAATAGAAACATATTTGATTTTTTTTTTTGTAATAAATTTTGCAAATTATTTAATTACAATAAACCTAGTAAATTTATAAAGACAAATGCTCTGTATTGAAAATGTAACTTTATTTACTCAAATAATTAACTTTAAAGTTTTTTTTTAGTACTAATTTGTAGATTTTTTTTTTATTTGCTAATGCGATAACAAGTTACAATATTAAATTTTCTTAATCAGAAATAACATATTGTTTTAGAATAAGTATTCTTCTCTTTTTTTTAATTAAATTATGAGTTGTGTATACTACCCGATATATTATACACATATCAAAAAAGTCCAAGTAACATACTATTTCAAATTATTAATCAAATATTATATGTATAATTATATAGGTAATATCTATGTAAACTTTTTTGATCATGACATACTGACTGATTGTAAAAAAAATCCAGTATCATATGCTTTTTTTTTTCAAATTCAAAAGCGAATGCATTTGTTCGAATTTTATAGCGTTTTCTTCGCTTATCAAAATTTTGTATTCTGTATTAATTTTATAATTTAAACAATAATTTGAAAAGTTTTGAGCAAATTTGGATTTTGAGACATTATTACGTCATGCAGCGACGTCATTAGAACGCAGATGAAATGCCGAGCTGTAGGGATGTTGCAAGCTTCAATATCAGGTATCTCGGTATTTTGATGTCAACAGAAGCGTTATTTGCCGTCTTCATCAGCGTTACACTAACACGGAAGATCCTGCTGTGCAGCACCCAGGTCTAAGAAGTTCAGGAAGTGCATCCACACAAGGGCTCAACAGTTATGGTATGGGCGGGTATTATGCAGAACAGACGAACTGAGCTCGTTTTTGTAAATGGTAACATGAACACTGTAAATTACATTGAGGATCGTACTAAGGCCTTATGTCCGTCCATTCGCACAAGCGCTTGGCTCGTTGTTCGCTGACATGTTTTAAAGGACTTGGATGGAGTGACAACAACCGAACAACTGATGGACTCACTAAAATTTCATTGGGAGCAATTGCCGCAGGATAACATTAACAGTCTCATCGATTCTGCCAGCAAGTTCTCAATAACAGAGGAGGCCACACTTTGTACTAATTTATGCAATTTTTATACAACCATTTAATTTTAGTTTAGTTAAGTTTAGTTGATTAGGCACTTTACTTTGTACGACGTACATACAATACTTATTCTTATTATTGTTAATTAAGATTATTAAAAAGGAAATAAAAAAAAACAATTGTTGTTTAATATCAAAATATAATATAAATAGGAAAATACTAAAGATTTAATGCGAAAACATATTGTAAAATTGAACTTTATTGATGTGTGTAGTTTCAATTAAACTAAATTGAATAGTTTGCTCTATTCATAGTAGCTACTCTAAGGTTTCGCCTGTCACTTGCAAGCTTATCGGATTTATAAACGCAATATTGTATTTGTATAAAAACAATGGCCTTATTATTGTTTGTGAGTCGTGTGGAGCGCTTTGCTTTATTTTGCCGAGTCCTCTCCACATTCGCCAAAAAGCGAAGGCTCACTCCTACCTGCTTTTGTCCATATTTAACTCTGTTGCTAAACGCACAGATTTATGTCAATATTATTACTCATAATTTTAATTTTAAAAATTCACTGCATACCCAATGAAAGATAATATTTTTACAAAGAAGTAATTAACTTAAAGAACTTAAAGAAAAAAATAATTATACAGATTTGAGTGCCTCCGTGATGCACTGGCTTACGGCTTGCAATGTAATAAGGAATTCCCGGTGTTCATTTTAAAATCCCGGGTTCGACTCCTGGGCCACATGAGTTGTGGACTCGACTTTGTGGTAGAAAGTTTTTGGCCCTGCCTTTAGGTTGCTAATCTCAATGTCAACATGTCGCCATAACGCTGTTGATGCGTTCCGGCAGTAATTGATATTGTGAGCCAGAGTATTCTGGGCGAGCACGTTCAACCATCTACGTCTTCGTTATCACTTAACATCAGGTGAAATTGAGGTCAAGTAAGCCCATTACCGATAAAGAATTAGGTTTTTTTGTATTAGGTTTATCTAAGAATACATTCACGGAAGACACAGTGTAGGCAGGCTCTTTACAAGATGGATGGACGATCTAGTGGTCGCGGGAAACCGCTGGATGCGGGCAGCAGAGGATTATTCGACATGGATAACGTTGGGGGAGGCTTTGTCCAGTATTGGGCGTCTATCTCCTGATGATGATGACGATGACTTTTAACACAGTTAAATTTCTTAAAAAGATTTTAATATTTTACACTAGAGAGAAATTGGTTTAGCCGTGTCAAGAGCTCCGATGTTATGATATAAAGCACTGAGACACATGCGTTTAATTAACAACATGCCTTTTTTTGCGGTTCATAAGTCTGAACAGTGCATAAACACAAAAAACAACACACTTTGATCACTGAGTCGGAGACAATTGTATTTAAAACTTGCGAACACCTGGCGTTTCTTATGAACTAGTTTCAAATTGTTTACAACTTCTAAACAAGGGAGCGATATCCGAACTGAGCCGGCCATTTTTCTTCAATATTTAATATGCCCCAACATACTGAGTTTTCTTTACAACACACCACTTAACCCTACCGCGACAACCCTTCATCTATAATTCTACAATCCCTGCGGGCGTTAATGTCACGCCTTCAATACATATTTAGAACTATTTAAGCGTAGTTGTAAAATAAACCCTATGTAATTTTGACATTAGATATGTTTTCCTCTAAATTTCTTTTGTAAAGAATGGAGTAATATTGCACACGAGTAGAAAGAATAAGTCTTCAGGTGCATGCTAGCCCTCATCGTATGCATTTTATACATACTTAATAACGTATTACTTAAAGTTTAATTTGGAATGTTTTAACTGCGTTGTATACGTTGCCAAGTCGTAGGTGACAATCATGACGCCATGTTTGTTCGGTGGGGGAGTGGGGCCGAAGTGTAGGGTGTCTAATAAGTGGCTTATACTATTTAAATTGACCCGTCACGACGATTTTACTTTAGCGAAATCGATAGAGTAAGGGTAATTAAAGAAGCATTAGTTTAATGTATTTTAAACTGACAACGTGCTCAATCATCGGTCTATATAATTATAAAAAAGTTGAATAAAAGTAGAATTTGGTATTTATAATATTATTATTATGTTATTATTTTTGTTACTTTTCTATTTCATGTATAACTATTCCTAACTCTTCTACATTTAATATATAATAATCTTAGTGACACAAAAAAATACAGGAAAAAAATCTGTTGTTAATAATTATTCAAACGTGTTTAAGCGCAAATTAATAATACTTTTAAATTAGATTATAATTGTATTATTATTTTAAATAAAACATAAATTAAATGTTTCATAGGTAATTTTTATAGAATGTGAAATTAGTCAAATTAGAAAAATTGGTTATCACTTATTCTTACTGAGTAAGACATGGTATTACATGGCTAAAAAAATTGTATCATAAATTTCTAAATAAATAATTTTAAGAAATTACATAAGTATTAAGTAACATGTAAGTTTTGTTACAACACTAATTGCTCCAGTTTATGATAAAACGTATATAGAAGCAGGTATTAATAAAAATATTAGAAATAAGTTATTCCTTTATTATTTTCTGTCCTTGTATTTATTTTATAGTTTTTTATACACTCTTTTACGGTTCCATAGGACTTTAATTTATATATATTCACTAGTTTACAACTTTATTCTAATACAAAATATGATAGTAAATGTCTACCTAGATATTAAAATATTACCGTTCTCTTATATCTTAATTAATTCCTCAAATTCAAATCTTAAAAGAACGGAGAAGAATTCTAAATAAAACGTTCGATTTTTAAAACAAATAGTACGGGTACTCTCAGTTAGCAAACAAAAACGCAAGGAGCATTTTCCAAACGATTGTTACTTCTACAATAGAAATCGGAGCAGAGATTTCATATTGACATAAGCCTCAAGACGCTTTCGAGTGCTAATTTCGAGCTCTCGAGCCGGGTGGGCACTTAGTGAGCAATCGACCGCCCTTCAGAACAGCTATATTAGGCTGCGTTAGACTCGAGTCTACCTCCAGCTCCGCTTGAGTGAGCCGTCTCCATGACACCTTTGGCCGTCCGGTGGATGCCCCTACTATTTGCTTTAAAACTATATTTTTTTATACTCACTCATTTATACATATAAAATTCAAAGTTCTGACTGATTGACTGGCTGATTGATCTATACATTGATGACACACGAAATTTGTGTTCTTTGTGATGTGTAAGAATGCATTAAGAGAGATAGCTCGCGGATCACCGGATTCGCGAGCCAGTTTCGATAAAGCCGTAATAGTCGTCAATAAGACTAGCAGCGCAAACTTCACCGAATCCAGCAGTAGCAGCAGCAGCATTAAGAGAAGATTTTTAAAAAATCCACCTCTTAGGAACAAGAAACAAGGTTTTTATTATTTGACTCGATGGTCACGGAAATTTGTACACATACAAGCGGGGGCTTAATCTTCATATAAAATAAAAAAAAAATTATTAAATATAGTATCATCAATAAATGTGAGGCTCAGAATTGCTTTTGTTTGTGTAGATTCCGTTGGCGCGTAGACTTTCTAACAACCGGAATTTTAAGGCAGGTAAATGATTATTAAAAAAATTATTCTGGTATTAGGAAAATGTTAAACTTAATTCAAAATTTTAATATATAATGGATCATTATTTATTATAATCATTAAAACTAACAGTTAAATTTATCTATACAGGTATTTTTACCGCTATACTATTTATTTATTAATACTTGTTGTATAAATTTTGAGAAAATAAATAAAGACTCATTTCATCGATATCGCAAATTATTTATGATCTTCAAATGACAGGTGATTAAACATTCTAAGTATTTGTCGGACTCACCTCCAGTAATTAAAAAGATGAGTTTATTTACTTACCTATAAACTTGGAATTAAAATTAAATTAAACTTATTTGTATACTAATAAAATTTCAAATAAATGAATTTTGTAATATGAAATTTTAATTAAACTTTTATGGAGGTATATTCACTGATATGCTGTTCTAAGTTAATTTCCATTTTCTGTTCGAGTTGCTGCAGTAATGTGTGGTGGTTAGGGTCAGTGAAGGGTGGGCGGTTATGGTGTGAGTGTAGAGTGGACAGGGTGGGGGCGAAAGCTCCGGACACTGGAGGGTGAGCGGCTAGCGCCGGCATCGGCTTTTGACAGTCCGCAATGCTGTAGTGTGCAAAACTTTACAATTCTGACTTCTAGTGCCATTTGGAATGTATTTGAAACAAGAATGTCTCTGTTGAACATTATTTAGTATGCCGCTTTTTACTTTAAGCGTAGACCTCTATTACAGGACACTGTATACATACGTAGTTATATAAAAATTCACATTAATGCTCGTGTCTTCGTCCTAGCAATAATATGTTAATTAATTACAGGTTTTCAAATGGAAGCACATTTTATGAAGACCTTGAATCACCACACTACATCCTGAGGCGACAAGCAATTTTTAATGCTGTGTAAACATACTAAGTAGCGACTTTTAGCTCCCTTCGTGTAGCAGCGGCCGACGGCTTACCTTGTAACGCGAATATCTCGATTTTATTTCAGAAGACATCCACTTAAAACTTATAAAGCGGTTGGCTAGCTACCACATTCATATAGCCAATTTCTATAGTTTCCAGAAACTTCGATGCTCAATAGATATTTACAAAAACTGAGAGCTAAATTCATCCGAATGTTTGTTCGAAAACCACGGTTAACGAGTACCTTCGATGTGTGCAAGCTCACCGAATTCTCCTAATTCAACTGATATTCGAAGGCCGTGAGATTGAATGTTCTGTTAGAATTCCATGCATCGGTCGTCTAATATTCGTCATCAATGCTCCTAAGCTAGACATCGTATCTCATATGTGCATTATATACGATACAGTGCATTCCTCACAAACGCTAACTGTTAGTCCTCTTAATAGCTATATGCTTAATAAATTAATGGATATAATCATTTTCGCACTCCATATTCTAATGTACTTTTGACTTCTAACAACTACCAACCCTACTACTTTTAACAAAAACCAATATTCAAATTCAATACCGTGTACATCTCATAAAATTAAATGAACATAAATGTTTGACATATGTATTATTAATTTAAAACGATAGCCAGCTTAAAGGTAAGGACTTAATTATTTAAATATTAATAGGGGATTTATATTTATTTACATACTAATTATCAAATTAAATTCTTACATTTTGTACTCGTTCTGAAAAATTAAAATTTTCCAAGAACGCTATTTAATCATAATTTGAACTTAACATTCCAATGTTAGTGTTTTTTTTTCAATAAAATGTAAACATTTCGTTTTTCGAATAGTATTTTTGTTAGGTACATTTCTTTTTAAACGGTGATCACTTTTTTATTTTTCATTTGACTTTCTCCTTCTGTTAATGTTCAATGAATAGGTTAAGGTATCAAAGTAACGCTTTCCCTAGACGCCGGCTACATTAAGCCTCCTTTGCTACTCGAACCGAAGGATATTTCAGAAATCCTTGGAGAATGATACCAATTTCAGTTAAGTAAACACATTCTCTCTACTTTGAAAAGTAGATGTAACATATCTAATAAGTAAAGGAATAACAGAGAGCTTTTACTACGAGACATTAATTTGTGGTAAATATCACAGAAAATAATTTTAAATCGTTTGAAACAAAACTTTAGAAATGTGTTGGTTTTTGAATTTCACAACTAGTGTATGTAATTAATAATATTTATTTATATATTTAATACATATTTAATGACTGAATCAATAGTCAATGCATATTTTAATATTTAGACAAGGAGTGTGTACTTGTTTAATTGATAATGGTTTTGTAAAACGAATATAGCTGATTTAAAAACAGAACTTGTATGGGAGTCTATTTATTAAATTATTTTTACTTCGTAATCAATTCGAGACAGACTATTTGCTAAACAGCAGTTTATTAGTTTTAATTTGTTGTTTACGACCACAGCGAATGAAAATAATAATTATTAAGATGTAATTGTTTAATTAAATCACAGCGAAAATATTAACTCTTTGCGAAATCATATATTTCTTAATCAGTGGATGAGTTAGAAAATAATTTAAAACAGCACGTTTGTAAATGTATCTTTAATCGCGGCTTTACCTCGAGTAGCTGAGAATCGGTGTTTCACTTCTATAGGTGAATAATACACTCAGATGCGGTTTTTGTATCAATGTAGGGATGAAACTTAAACTTAGTTTCATATGTTTAAGGACTATAAAGCCGTAGATGATAAAATGCACTCGCCCAGACTACTCTGCCCCTTACATCTATGACTGCTGGAACACAGCACATCTGTAATAGCGGCGGATTGATATTGAGGATAGTAGCTAAGCGGGTATATTTTTCTATACGAATATTTATCTATCATAGAAATATAAGCACAAAGTAGGTTAGAATCAAATGTAAGGTAACTTTATAGTTAGCCTACTCTTCGGTGCACTAAAGTTTATATGGCAGCGTATTTTGAATGCGCATCGGGAGGACACCGCCGGGAACCGTTTGACCCTTTAATTGTCGCTGTCAACTAGTAATTGACCGGATCGCTTCCTACTTATCGGACCACCCGCGGATCGGAGTCCGTATCCTTTTTTGTGTTAATTACATCGGCTCGGCCTCCACGGGGCGCTCCGTTAGGGCCATCGGCGCCTTGTACGCCCGCGTCTCGCACGCACCGCAGTCTTAATGGCCGTTCCATTAATTAAATTTATTTTACGACGAACGATTATTTTCGCATGTGTTTTTTTTTTGTAGCGGCTATAATTTCACAAATGAAACTTATTCTTCGAATAGAACTCCATTATCATTTTTCGGATTTATACCTTATCTGTATACATATAGCATACAAAATCCTGTCGCGAATGCGCTGATTGACTAAGCTACATATCGGCGTAAATCGCTGATCGTAGTGACAAGGATTTTGGTAAGTACGTTCTTGTATATAGGTATCTATACTAAGAAAGAAATTTTTTCAAATTTCATTACTAAGAGAAGGGGAGGTTCATATTTTAATGAAATTCTTAATATTTGATTAAAAAATTACTGCACTAGGTTAGTGTAGTTTTATCTGCTAAAATATATTACTTACATACAGAATCAAAAATGTAGATACTAAACTGATAACTAATTAGAACGCCATTTAATTAGTATTGTTTAATTTATGTTTATCTAATTATGACTTTAAAGTAATTAGAAGGATTTTCATCACTTAGTTGTGGGTTAATTCAGTAAGTATTAATTTTCAAATTCTTTCTTTTTGTCCCGGTAAAACCTCATTAATTAATTTAAAAGATATTAAATTTGTCTAAAACTATTTTTAAGCTTTTCATTCCTAACTACGAACTGTATTAATAAGAGTTTAATTCTTGCATTATTAATTTCTTGCGTATTTATTTACTTAATAATCTCTTCTAAATTAATAAGGACAAGAAAGTTTGTATATGATTATAGAATAAATAAATCTATTCTACATAATCAAAAATGTTAAAGAGACAATAGGATATACAAATTGAACGGGATTCAAATTATCACAGGCATTATTAAACAGAAGTATCAATTTCAAAAAAGGGCCGTTTCACTTTTTACCTGTGACGAAATGAAACGTAACGGTTTATGATACGTCTTCAGAACAATGCCGCGGTGCCCTCTAAATTAAACGTATTCAGTCATTAAACCAATTACTATAAAGTACACAATCCAACGGAGACATGATGCCAGAAAAAAAATGTCACGATTTGTTACTAAAATCATGCAGCGTTAACGTAATGGTAGCCAAGAACACGGATGAAGGGAAAGGATCTATGTTTGTTAACAGTTGACTTGTTAATCGGATAATCTACAAGATGGCGGCCTGTGATTTATATATGAAGCTCAGGCGCCGCTTGTCGGCGGCGTACCGCGCTCTTTCCAGTTCTTTTTTTTTCGCTTCACGAACTTTCGAAATAAAATTTAACGAGCTCGAATGTTAAATAGTGTGGAGATGGACCGGTCCCGGTCTTTAAAGACTACCGATGAGACCAATTTGTGATAAGACCAATACACAAACATTAATGCCGGACAAATTAATAGAACGTGTTCTAATTTGTTACCCTTCTAATAAAGGCATCCTAAGTTCAACTAGGATGTTTTGAAACGAAATTTTCATTCGACGTGCAATAGAATTGAATTTATGCGGCAGTTTGTTGGTAGTTTCGCACCAATATAAAGAGCAATAATATGAACTCTCGATCGCAACAGGAAACAATAAATAAGTTAACAACGTAGACTACCGGCGCTCGAACGACCACGTTGTCATTGCAACTTCGCCGACGCGTTATATTTTAACGGGCTAGAAATTTTTAATGGGATTTATTGAACCTATCACAGTATAAATTTAGTATTTTTTTTTTACATAATAAAGCAACGACAAGAACAAGAAGTTCGCTAGCTTTCGCGAAGCTTCCAGAACACAACATTCTCGTGTTATTGTACTTTTATATCGTTTCCTTCCTTAGTTAAATTGTATCTCATTACTATATTTCGAAGTGATGATACAAGTAGGATATTCACCCGATGATCACAGATACAACCTTACCGACAAGACATAAGGTGTTACTTATTATACCGCGAAGCGATAATACGAGCGGAGCGTTCACCAGATGTTAAGCGATATCTCTGCTTATAACAATATGATTCTGGTAAGAAAGATTCTATCGCTCCACATTTTAGTATTGTTGCAGAAAATTCCTTAATGGCTTATTGCTTAGAGACATAAAATGATACAAAACCATCAAAAAAGATTACAGTTTACCTATACATACCTACACCGCTCCTAAAGATAATGAGGTTCTGGTAAAGAAGTTCACATTCTTTTGGCGTGTAGTTAGTTTTTTAAGTGTTAAGGGTAACACTAAACCTTGATATCACCTCGTGTTAAGTAATAGTGAAGCCGTAGATGGAGAAACGTATTCGGCCAAAAAACTTCTAGCTTTCGTATGTATGATTTCCGGAACACTACCATGCTGCTGTGCCGGCAGATTGATATTGAATGTGGTATGTACCCAGGTGTGCTTGAAAAACTCTGCCACCATCCACACTCCACTACTCATGTAGCCAGGGACCTTCGCGTTACAAGGAGACAGTAATTTTTTTTATGATCATGATAATTGTCTAACAATAAATACGGGCTACCTCACATTTCCCAGCTGAATTTTAAATCATTAGGCTCTATGATTTAGCGTTTAATATTTTAACAGGAAACAAAAGGCCGTAATAGAATTGTTGCAGATTTATTGTAAGCATCCAGAACAAATTTGTTACACAAAAATACACATGCTTTTGTCATATTTTAGTTGCCTACGCGATTATGGCATTTCAAATCCTATTAATTAGCAGGTCCCTTTGAAGTCCGCGACACTTTTTATTGTATAAAGAACCGTCCCGAAATTCCACAAACCTGTCACTAATTGATTCCGAATAAAATTTTAAAGACTCATCTTAATTCGTATTCTTGAACCTTTTTCATCGCTTTTGCCCAAGGTAAAGATTGCATCATTGAACAATTTTGAAAGAATTCATGGAATTAAAAATAACGCGAGAGGTTCGAAGGCTTCGACGACAAATTAATAAACAAGATGTAGATAACAAAATGTAAACCAAATTTAGGGTTTTATTATAAATAATACAAAATGTTACGATTGTGTTTGTATGAAGCAATATTCGAATTTACGCTGTGTGCGGTGTCCTATTGTAAGAAAGAAGAAAGAAAGTACTACAGGAGAAATTTTATATAATGAATGGATAGTACCTATACATGGTAATGCTTAATATGGCTTGTACCGTAAAGAAGTTAATGTGCTGCAGGCCCATCTGATTGCAAGTTATAATAAAGTCGATCACACACAAATGTTACTAATGCTTGAGTAACCACTAGCAACCATTTTCATCAGAATCGGTTCAATGGAAAAAAAATAAATAAATCATCACGTAGAAAAGTACTCAAACGTCCGCATTTCTATTACAATCTGTCGAATAACTTCAGATATCTTAAACTATTTTCGTCCACGATTTTTTAAATACAGGTACATAGATATAATATAAATTGGATTACGTTTGTGTGATTTAATTAAGCAAGTGATGGCACTATGACCCTATTTCAAGCGTCACTGTCTTTATCAGAGCTAATGTACGAAACATCTGTCGATAACAAGATTAGACGCGCCTTGATCGCTTTAAAAGTATACTCGACTTCTACAACATATCACAGTAAAGAGCAACTTTCCTCACCCACCATAATCAGTAACCGGCTCGGGAAAAGGACAGCACTTCTCTTATAGATGCAACGAAAAGAGACGAAGTGATCAGTGTCCACTCGCGCAAAAGTAGACGAAGATAGACTTAACGAGGCGTCGATCGGTGCGAAAGGGAGGTGCGACGGTTTGGGTGGCCACCCCCCACAGTTGGTCGATGGCCATAAAAATGAGTATAAAATTGAAACATCAATATAATAAGCAATCAACGTGGCCCAGTCCGGACCTAATTATACAGGGCGAGCTTACGTTATAAATTACCTTGTACCAAAGATACAGATTGTTCCAAAATCGAATTGTTCGTTGTTTGGATTCGATTTCCTGATATCAGCTACCATGTCTTGTATACGCCACTCTAAGTGCACCTAATATGTCTATACTGTATCCAACTTTTTCTGTGGTAACTCCTAAGAAATTACATATTACGCACAAATCGACCTACTATATACATTTCTTGTAATGAAACAAAAAATATTGTAATTTTAATAAATTATTAAGCATTAATTACGTATAACTATAAATACAGTTCTAAGAAACGTTTTATTTGATTTTAACATTTTTAATAAAGAAGATAAAAATATTAACGAAATTTCTGTTGACAAATTGATTAAAGACCATGAGTAATTATAATTTCCGTTGACCTTAACATGTCAGTGACAACATAAACGTTCTTAATTTAAAAAAGAAAAAACTTAAGGGCTGTATGCGAAAATCGTGTCAAGCCAGGTTACAAAAAAATATATATTTATGAAAACCTTTTTATTCAATCTGTGAACATGCTATATATGCAGTTGATGCTTGCTGCTGTCATAACTGCATAATATGTATGATTAAATTTTAGCTCCTCAGGGCAGTAGGTGCCGTGATATTCAGTTTGTTGGTTTTTCGACCTTCGCCTTTTTTTTCTTCTCGCCCAATTTCGGATGATGTATAGATCGCACTATTGTAACATGGACAGGCTACAACCGTGGACACAAGTAATTGTTGCATATCGGCAGATCGCCTTAATTTTAAACAGTTGATAAAGTACTTTAGAGCAACTTTTAATGATTATTTGCAGGTGATGTTTTCTTTTAAAAGATCATTGTAAGCTGTTAAGTTAATGTAATTGTTTTTATTACTCCCCGTGAATTTAACTTAACTACCTTGTCATAAAAGAAGATTAAAATGTAATTAATAAATTCGAATTTATTCTCTAAACAATTTATTAATATTGGAGACATCTTTACTTATAATTAAAATACGACAACGTATTATTACGCATTACTAAATGGCATTTATTTTTGTCGAAGAGTATATTATCACATTGTTGACGGGATACATTAATATACATTTTTCGCACACAGAGAATGTCTTTGTTTTCGTTGTCTGTATTTTTGTATCTATTGCTACTACAGCAACATAGTACTTACAAGATACATGATTTTAAAGGCATTTATGGTACAAAATGGTTACCGGTGAATCCGCCAAGCAATTAGCCATTTATTAATTAACGGGTATATTTAGTGAAAGTAATATTCTTATAATTTTTTTCGAAATAGCAATATGAACAGCAATAAATGTGTTAATTTATAATGATAATATACGAAACGGGCGTATCCATAATAGTCTATCCGAAAAAGGTGGGGCCACAAATTTGGCGGCCGCGGTGCTTGGGCCGTTTCCCATAATTTACGGGGCACGGGTTGGTGATAATTACGCATTTAGATCCCCACCTAGCGTACCCGGAGATCACAAGCCCGTGGGTGGCGTGATCGAGAGCCATCGATGTGGCCGCGATGTCGATTGCTATCAAATTGCCCGCTCGTGACTCAGCCACGGTTACCATAATGTCTCTCTCCGTGTAACTCGCTATTGGGTGTCCCGATGGCAACAATTCGCCAGCCATCGGCCTCGTGACGCTGTAATGCGCTTTCACTAAATTGCGTTGATCCTGATTGCGTTTGCCGAATCTATTTATTCACGTCGGTGTGCAATGGGAATGAAAATTTGCAACATTCGTAGTGGTTGACAAACTAGGTAGGGTCTTGATCATTTAGACATATACATAATAAATCATAATTTTTTATCGCGTCTGAGCTAATACTTGGCCTCGTTTTCATATGATGTTAAATGACAAATAGGCCGTAAATAGTGAAGCGTGTTCTCCCAGAATACATCTAGCTCTCACACGTATCACTGCGGGAACACAGCAATGCTGTTATCGGTGCAGATTGACATGGAGAGTGGTAGCTAGCCCGGCCGGTTCGAAGAACCCCACCACCAACTAAATTGCACTACCGCGGCGAAGAATCAAACGCGGGACCTCCCCGTTACAAAGTAAACGGATACACCTATGCGTCACGGAGGCAAGCAAAATTAAGTGACAATGTGGCAGTGGATGAAGTGCATTTTCTCTTTCTTTATTTTTGTGGTTGTATCTGACATAGTACCAATTATGATTTAATGATAACATTAGTGTACAAAAATGCTTAAATATTGGATAGTTTGTATGGTGACACCGCCACTGAAGTAGTGGATCGGGCACACTTGAATACTCCTGCGTATTCATTTTAACTCAATGTTATTATTATTAACCTCCTCCACCATATAAATTTGTCATTACTTCCATGTATAAAGTAATATATTGAAGGAGAATAACCTTTTTGTACATTAATAACAAATATTTATACAAAGAAACAAACAAGTATAGAAGACGGTGTTAATGCAATAGCGGTCTCAGGCGACCAATAGTAGAGGCCCGCGCCTGACTTCGATAATCACGTAGACGTAATGGCGACATAGAGACTATCAGGTTAAGCCAGCTTCTTTAGCCAATATAGTTTAGTGAGTGAGCTCGCGGATCATCGGATTCGTGAGCCAGTTCAGATAAAGCAACCAGTCGACAAAAAGACTAACAGCGCCAATTTCTCCGAATCCAGCACCAGCAGCAGCAATAGCGGTCTCTTCAAGACTGTCTTCGAAAGGATATTATTGAAAGAGAAAGATAGGATGTAGGTGTAAATAGAAAAAAAAGAAAAAACGTCGTTGGTTATTAATCGAAACTATATCCGGAAAAAAAAAATACTCTTTAATCGACGTTCGTATTTCCCAGGAGTAATATCTTGCTTGTGTCACTCGTTACTAATGAGCGTATATAATATATAATTTTAAATAAGACGAAGCCAGTCCAACAGACTTATCCTAATGTCGCCCACGGTGGCGCTGCACCCGACACATTATCACCTGCTTAACGAGAACTTGAGTGGTATAGAGTCGAAGTATAACCCACAAAAATATACCTAAAAAATATAATATTACCCAATTAATTTTTACTGGTTCCGTGACGCAGTGGTTTGCCGCTTCTATTAAGTCCCGGGTTCGATCCCCGTGGCCACATTAGTAGTGGTATCTGGATGATAGAACGGTTTTTTCAAATCTAACTACCACCCTCAACCTCAACGGTGTTTAATTATTATTTCATCATCTTATAACTTAACATTATGTGAAATTTAGTGTAAGTCGGTTTATGAAAAAGAAATGAATATTAATGAAAAAAACACATTAACACTTAATTAATTCGGCTTTAATTATAACTTAATTATCGTGCTATTTACATTACATCTGTTATAAACATGAAAAAAAACTTAGAAAATATTTAAGATAAATTTATCGAAAACTACCTCGACGCCATTCTGTCCAATTTAATACAAGCTTAAGCCTCGTGAGTCGAATCCTGCCTCATTATCAAGTTTGGTCCAAGTTTAGATAATATAAATAATCCTTGGGACCGAATAAATTGACGTCTAAATCATAACGTTACGGAGATTACAGGTAAATATAGATATTATATGCCATGAGCGCACCATGGGCGGTGGCATCGGCACGGCCAGTGACGGGAATGATGACACGACACCGTCCTTCCGACAACGAAGACGTGGATTATCGATCGTCAGTGTTGGGACTGCGGGAGTCGACTTTTTTTTTTGTTACAAGGCAATTGCTCTTGAAATCTCAACAAGTTTAATGTTTCCTTTTTACCGGTCACGGGCTAACATGACCTTCATTTCCATCTAATGTTAAGTGACAATGAGGCCGTAGATTGTGAGACGTGTTCGAGAATACTTCTGGCTCTTTTAAGATAAACTTTTTTTCATACAATCGGGAGTGGTTATTGCACTTTTTTGACAATGAGCTAAGACTTGACTTCAATTTGAAATCATGTTGTGATAGTAAGGTTGAAAAAGGCGTGCTCGTCTTCAATTATCGGCCTCCTATAGGTAAGAGTAAAGCAACGTGAATACTGTTACAGTGCTTTGTATTTGAATTTTTAATATTAATGTGTTAAAAAAATTATGTGAGATAATTTATTCCAGCATTTAGTTGTCATTTGTAATATAATTATTAATAATAATCATTTATTTATTTCAACATACAAAGTATTACAGTATCAACATATTTCCTACCACTGTTTATAATACAAAATTAAATTACTTAAAAAAAAATTCAAAATTGGCAACAAAGTACCACTTTTCAAAGTTAAAAATTTAAAGATGTATCATTCACCGCTTACTAAGTGCTCTAATAGTGAAATGAATTGGAACAACATATACCCTAGCAGCACCCTGTTTTGTCTATTTATCGGTTATGGGCTAACACCTTAACTCTAATTCACTAGATTTTAAGTGATAATAAAAATGTAGATGGTGTAGTGAGTAGTGCTCGCCCAAAATACTTCAGTTTCTTTCATTTATGACTTCCGGAACACAGCAATGCTATTATAGCGGCAAATTAACATTGGGGGTGGTACTTAGCCAGGCAGGTTCGATAAACCCTACCACTATCCCAGACTCCACTATTCCTGTAGTCCAGGATTCGAACCTTGGACCTCCTCGTTACA
>DWQX01003208.1:0-18672 GCA_018245475.1 Pharmacophagus antenor
ATTTATATACTATATATAATATTTAAATACTGCATGTTCTTTTTAAATTCAATCATTATTGAATACTTCAATACAGATATTCTGCAACACAAGAAAAAGTGTTATACTTACAGCGGAAACACTATCACGTGAGATTACAATCAACTTTAGTCCACAACAGAAATCGAAGCTAGTTATTGTAGCTTCCGCTATTAAGAATAAGAAAATTCAGGTAATTATACGCAAATGTTAAAATACTCTACATTTTCATGGGGGGACGGAAGGGGGGTACCTGGATTTTTATCCCCCCACTCCTACGGACACGAAAATTATAAAATTATCTTAGAGGTTATTCTTTATGTTAAGACGGTTTCAGATATGTGCTTAATCCATCAAATTCGAAAGCGGATAAGAGTTAAAGAATTAAGCCTGTAGAGGAATTCTTTAGACTCGCCTTAGATAGAAAAGCTTTAGGGTAATGACTGTCAATCTCCAGTAATTGGAGAGGAGCTAAAAGAATAAGAAGGATCCACCAGAGCTTTTCAACACTTGTAGACATGTTCTTGATGAGGACATTTTAGTGTAATCAAAGTCGTTTCACAATATATATTCATTAATTGACTATTACTGTAATGTAGTTGATATAGTTAGCAATCAGTTTTAAAAGCATAAGTTTAAGAGTAAAATTTCAGATTTTGATTTATATCTTAGAAAACGCGTAAATCGTTTTTCATTATAGATCAAAATTAATGACGACTTGAGTAGGTAAACTTTTAAGTGGTCACTCTTTCGGCTTTGACTATCTAACGGTGGTGTTTTGTTCTTTTCTCACCTATTATTTTTCATTGCAAATAATCTGTATTTGTAGTCACTCATATTGTGTGGTGTTGGTTGTCATCATGCTGGTTTGCTCTTTGAAGAGAGAAATAACATCGAGCAAGCGTTTAGAAACGGTGATCTCCCAATATTGATAACTACTACCACTCTGGGTATGGCTAACTTCAAATTATAATATTGATAAATATATATTTTGTATGTACTTCAAATTATGTATGAGAGACTGACATACATAGCTCTGGTTTCCTAAAAGAAATTCTTGACTTACCATTACGTTGTCTGCAAGAAACGTGCCCTCCGTAAAGTAATTGCAATAGCTCTTAGATCGTGTCGCGCGAAAGCATCCGTATCTTGAAGTAACAAATAATAAACCTAATGCCGATCAATGTGAAATAACCTTTTACTCTACGGAATGTAGACCTATCCAAACTGCATAAGGTATAAACTCATTTTTGAAACACGATAATGCTACGTAGATAATAAATACATTTGATCTATTTAGTAAACTAAGTAAGCAATTATGTTTCAGCAATGGGTGTCAATTTACCGGCTCATCTAGTTATAATTAAGAATACTCAACAATATGTAAGCGGGGCGTATCAAGTAAGTGATATTTTGTATAAAATTATGATGCATAAAGAAAATTTGCTTATTTTTAATTAATCATTAAAATTGATGGCAGTATAAAATAGTTATAATCAAAAAATGTACCTTGGCTAGAAATACATAAATAGCTGTATTAACTAAAATCTTAACCATGGGTAGGCTTAGTGTCTCCAGGATCAGGTCAATCAGGACTTTATATTATGTTTGTACAGAAAAGATTATTAAATTCGGGAGAACCACTCACCTACAACTGAACGCCATTATTCCTTCAATCAATATTATCAATGTTAATTATACGGGTAACGGTGTAAAATGAGCTTTGATAAGTTCCGACAATCATACACATAAAAAGTCGAGAGTGTTCTGAGCAAATGCACTTTACCATCTATGATCTCGTTAAACAATTACTAGTAACAACGTGTGAAATTAGGATAAAGTGCTAACCCATGCTGATAAAAAAAAAACAAAGATATTAATCCTTTAATATTTTTGAAATCCAAATATTTTCATGTGAAATGGTGGTGTAGTGATAATTAATATAAAATAATTGTGTATATAGAATACATTTTATAACTTAAATAGCTACATGTTCATACTAATTCTTAACATTTTTTGTACAGGAGTATAGCATCAGTACAGTGCTGCAAATGTTGGGTAGGGCGGGTCGCCCGCAGTTCGACACCGAAGCCACTGCCGTCATCATGACACGCCTTCCGGATAAGGTAAGTGTTAATATACATCCCTGGTTCTACCACGATGGCTAATCGTAGCTACCAGCCATTGTGGTAGAACCTGCGAGAGTTCATGGGTCTGTGTCGCGCATGCTTCGGGACGAACTATCATCATCATAGCGTAGCATTAGAGGATCCGCGTTTATGTTCTAAATCAAGAACCGGCGACTTTCCCCAAGCGCTAAGGACGACCACCGAGGGGATTTTATTGGTCAAAAATTCCACATAACCCTCACTTCCCTACAGAAGTAAAGGTATTTTTAGAAGGTTTCCTCACTGGATACATGATGCATGTGCAAGGAATTATTGTAGATTATTTACTAGTTATTATAAAAAGAAAAACATCTCTTCACTCGCACGTGATGATAAATATAGTATAACTGATATATAGTAATAACTAGAATGTATAGTAATAACTGATGACATGCAAAACCTCTTAAAACGCTTGAAATAATTGTAACAGAAGTATCGCACTATCTTTGAATAGTGTGTCTGTTTGTTTGTACATGAGTACGATGTATAAAAATTAGCTATAGGGTAAATAATATAATCTTATGCGAAGAATACTCGTGTTTACTATAAATGTATTTATTGAGTTCTTATAAAATTGATGCGAATAGAAATTACGCTACACAAATACAATATCACACAACAGTGACGCATGTTTATTCGAACTAAGTTCTAAGATATCTCATGGTATAATGGCAATAGATACTTACATTAAACATTTGAATCACAGTTATAGGTAACTTCGGCAAGAAATTGAAATTTTTGTAACAATTTTAATACAAAACATAAAGCGTCACAATAACATAATTTATATTAAACTTTAACTTTTAAACGTACAAAAAATAAATAGAGTTTTTTACTAATTTACTTTTAAAAGAAGTAGTAAAAAAAATTTAAATTTCGTAAATAAATTGAATTTCATTTGTTTAGTCGACGACTGGGTTGCCTTGATTACTTTTATCATCCGTTCCGTAGTCTTCATTTACCTTGGCCAAACGGATTTGCGTTGTTCTCAAAAGTGATCTTAGGTACAAAGCCGCTCTCGCCTTCCACCGTGTACTCAACGTTCATCAGTCTTCCGTCAGGGAGCAACACCCGGTATCCACCGACGACCTTTCCTTGCGCGTCCCCAGATTCGTTAGCACCAAAATATAATGTTTTCTCTGGGTCTTCGACGTCGTATTTATATTCGTACTGTAAAAAAATAAATCTGACATTAATTCATAATTATTTAATATTCCTTTAACGGAGTGATGTTTTGAAATTGTTTGCAATCTATATGAATCTGAATATTTTGTTTGGATCGATGGGTAGAAAATTGTTGTAATACTTATATAAACTTTGCAAGGCTTTGCGACAAAATGAATTAAATGTTTACAATTGTTTTACCTACATTTCTTAGATATCCCCATTAATTGGTTTTTATAAAAATATTAATATACATTCCTAAAGATATCATTCAGTTAGCTCATTACTAACGTATAAAGATAAACTAATGATACACGCAACCTTGCTAATGTTCTTACATATATGTAGAAAACCTTGATTTGCTCAGTTTCGACAAAAAGAAGTATTTTTGTATGAATACTTTGAATACGATTCGAGAAAATTACTGAGCTTGTAATTGTTAGATCACATTTTTTACCAGTAACATATATTTCATTGTTATACTACATTTTGTAATTCGTTTGCTTATAAATAGTTATTCATTACAATGACTACAGGAAATTAATTTAAAGTTCTTTTAATGTAATTCATTCCATGCGCAAAAGCTATTTTGATGAGTATCCTCAAGGTTTTTAGTTTTATGTTATAAAGCTTATCATAAAAACTTTAATTGTTATTCATTAAAGTTCAATGTAATATAGTTTTCGGTATATCGTGTCGTCTTGGCACATACAACGGCAGCAACAATTTCTACTACCAAACGTTAAATACTTGGCAAACATTAATGTGTTCTAAACGACGACTATTTTATCTACTATGATCTAACACTTCACCTCCAACGTTGTTGAGACACATGATGTTAAATGACAGCGACCCCGAAGATGATGAAGCATGCTCGCCAAAAACTTTTGTTGGCTGATTAATATTTAAGGTAATAACCAGGATAGGTCAAAAATAACCTACCACCATCGAGACTACTAGTCATCTGCCGAATCGTAACAGCTAACCGCGTGTTATAATGCAAGCGATAAACTGCGCCACGAAGGCAAACAAAATAAATATAGGTAGTGAACTAACTGGGGTGACGAGACTTCATTAGCACCTCATTATTGTGGTCAGGCTTATCGCTTACTATCACATGAACGTCGTTATCGTCTTGTGGCATCATAACATAACAAAAAAAAACAATGAAGTCACAGACTTATAAATAACTTATCATATATATGTACAGCATAATGAATATAAAAATTTCTTGGATGTCCATTATATAAGAACTTTGTAATTCTCTTGAAAAGAATAATCAATAAATAATGAAATAATGCTTAGTCCAAGTAGAATGCATAATAGTATAATTGTATTTGGTGTCATGAATGAAACTAGAAACATGATAAGCGTTCAAGAATAGTGCATGTTATTATCCTTAACTATATGAATATGTATTACGTTCGGTATACTTATCGATATTTTTCGATTCAATAAATTCTGCACGATATAATTAATTTCATAAAATCTTATTGAGTTATTTCTAACATTTTTCATCGCTTTTTTATACGATCCGTACGTAAAAAGTTTTTGATTAGGAAAAAAAAAGATATGTCAGATTTATTGAAAAGATAATAGCTAATTTTGCGTAATCTCTACCTTTGTTAAATTATTATTGAATGTCTTAAATAAAATTAATCATTTGTCATCAATGGCTAATAGTAATTTTGCCATATGTCAAGGATTATTAACTGTGCTGTTGTAGTAATCTATGCCTTAAACTTCTTTAAGTTGAAATGATGACGAAAGAACATTCGTTATCGGATATATGCAACAAGAAGCTAATTACATTTGTTATCAATTACGTTCTCATATGAACTTGAACAGATATAATGCAAGGAATTGCACCTCCGTTGTCTCAAATCACACAATGATACCATTCGGTTTTTATTGTTTTGTATTAACCAACATAATCGCGGTAGACTGAGAGATAAGAACGGTGTGCTCATAGAAACTGCTGAACGCAATTGCGTCCAATTAGCGAGTTAACGGCGTAAATGTTCACATGGCTAACATAATACATAGTTATCAAGATGCTCCCGATAGCGCATTGGAGACTACTTAACCTACAGCATTAGTGCTATCAACTGCTATTATTATTACCTTGTTAGGCCTTACAAACGATCTAATATACACAAGAGTTTTATACAAATATTCATAGAGTAAAAATGGTTATATTACTTACTGGCAAACAAAATTAAGAAGTTTGCTAAAAATATGTATGCGTAAAAAAATGAGGCTAGTGTTAGCAAAAATTTTGTATGCATATTTCAAATTAAATATTACAGACCCTTTAGTTTTTCGAACTATTTTGACTAGAAGTAATTAAACTAAAGATAAACTAAATTAACATTAATCTTGACCGGATTATGTTTTGTTCCTAAGGAGATCGTGATGTTGATTCACGGTCTTGCGTTTTTATGTAGTAAAGTTCTAATTATTCAGTAGAAAATACCTTGAATATATGCATTTACATATATGTATTTACCTTTGCACATTTTGATTACATTGCTTCTCCAAAGATGTCAATCGATTGATGAGTTCATTAAGTGAATAAATGTTGGCGACCTTCTGAATCTTAGTGCTAAAAGACTTTAAGAGTATATTCTGTATATTTTATAGATAATTTGTTCTTGGTCTATATACTCAAAGCCTTAGTGAGTTCCTCATAGTCTTTCTACAATATCTTCATGTAATGGTGATGAGAAGACACATAGATGACATTAGAAGGTTTGCCGTTAGATTAAATGTTATTTTCTTTTATGTTGCTCATTAAGTATAATTTTAATTAAAAGTAATAAAAGTGTGAAGTGAGACGTAAAAAATATTATTTATATTTATTGTGTTTGTAAATGCTCTTTTTGTATTAAATGTCTGTACGTATAACATAGATATTAACAAATTTTCTGAATTTAGTGACCTTTTTTCGACTCCACTCCAGGATAGATCGATATAAAAACTACTAAATAAAATTTATACCTCATAAATCAATTTATCAAATTAGATAAGTTGCTTTACGAAATATTGATAAATTTGTTGCTAATCTCACACTATCACTTATATAAATTTACCTTTAATGATATTTTTAGCATTCACTAATTACAAATTATGAGACCTAAAAAAAATAAACAGATAAATTAATTCAAATAATACTTTTCTGTTGTAAACAATGACGAAGGCATAAATTAATTTGATTTGTGTGTTTTGCAAAACAAAAATTGTTTATTATCCATCCTTTGGGGATGAGTCAGAATTATATTAGTAAATTAGTGAAAGAAGAAAACAAGTATAAAGTTGCAAATAGTTTAAAATATTTACCGGTGCCGGTGGACCTGATTCCTCTTGTGGCGCCGGTGCGGCCAGTCCTTGCCTTACACTCACACACATCAACCCGATTACGCACACTAACAACTTCGTGGAAGACATCTGTTAATAAAAAAAAATATGTTTTAACACTGCATAAACAACACAAAGCAATCAAAAAACTAATGACATACTTCACAGGACTTGAAGGCAGAAATAAACAAAACCTTGTCAATCTAGTTGTAATAACTTCACTAAAATAGTACAGGTTCATAGTTTGTCAAACTATTTCTAAAGAAATGGCTAAATATTATAGGACTATGTGATTTATACAACTAACGAATGTAAATATCTCTCTATTATATTAAAAATTAGTCGTTTTCATGTCATGTTTTAGAAATTTCTGCCATGAAAAAATATAAAGTTCATGTTTTTTTTTTTTTAAAAATGTGGCGAAAAAATTGTGTCAGAATTCGAGCAGTCAAAAGTTTGTATGAAAAAATACTAAAAACCGTAACAAAAGTGTATTATATAGTTAAAGGTTACATTGCAATTTTCAGAAAGCCATAAGTTTTACGCTAAAATAACATACTTGAAGATCCATCGGTACGATGCGTAAATGATGGGCCATATATGACTCGGAGATCATCTTAATAATCGTTGTTTACATAGTTTACAGAATGTATGTCCGGGTTACAAAAGTACTTGGCTGTCCATAATATTAACTAAGTAATTTAAACGAGCATAAAAACAAACCATACCATACGTGTTAACAATTTATAATCGCCTTTATAATTATAATCATCATCTCATGTTTACTGGATTAAAAATTAAAATATTGCTAACATTGAATCATCATGTCATGTTTTAAAAATTGGGGCATGATTAAATATGGTACTTTTCATATTTTATTTATATATGTAATTATTATTATTGTTAATCAAAGAAAAGCTTTCAAGTTCAAAGTTTTTCCTTTAAACGGATCAAACTAAAAGAGAATTTATTCATATTTCAAGACTCATATTTTTATTGGGGGTATCTCTAATTTTTTTTTTATAATAAACATAGTTTATAGTCCCCTCAGAATCTATGGAACCGTTTTGGAAATTACGTGGACGCGGACGTAGCATATGGACAGAGAAACGGATAAGTATAATGTCAAAAGTATATTTTTGTTTCCTAGTTATTGCTACATATGTTATAAATGATACTATCAATAGTGAAATAATTATAGTCTCATGAGTCGATTATTGTTGTACAATTATAACTATTGAATTTTTATAATTTTATGTGATTATAAAATTCAAATTATTGCATTATCTACAGGTTTGTTTTATATATAATAATTGTTAGAAATTATCTAACAACCTACATCATTGGAGTATAATAACCAATGCAAAGAAATATTAAAATATATGACAGGAAACGTATTATTTTACTTATTCTTGGTGATGTTGCATTCATACTAAAGCCGATAGATTTACAAAAGGTGCAAGCTCTCTCTTCGCTACAAAGTGCTAGTCTACAAGACTTACGTTAGGCCCTTCTTGACCTACGCGAGTGTAGCTTTTATACACCGGCAAGTTGTCGTCAAGACCCTGCAGGTCCTCCAGAACCGCTTCGCCCGGCTCGCTATGGGTATGAACCACCCCAATAAATTAATCGTTAATACAGTTGACTTAATGCCGATTCCAAATCTACGCTTATCCAAACGTCGTCCACGTAATATGTTAGTTAGTCTCGATGCCAGGGTCGGGTCAGATAGAGAAAACACTCAAACTATCAACTCGATGCACAATACCACATGCACCTACAATACCAGTCACTGACTGACCTCACTCATTGCCTGTCGCGCTCGCCGACGAGCGGGACGGAAGCAAAACTCGCACACCGCGCACACTAGATACACCCGAATACCCGGGCGCTTCTCGCCCCCGGGTATTGCATCACAGGCGAACGATAATCGCGGTTAGGGCCCGCGCCCCGACTTTGACTATCACGTAGTTCGCCACTTGGCAGTTAGGCTAAACCTTCTCTGGCCAGAGTAATGTAATAAGAGAGCTCACGGATCACCGGATCCGTGAGCCACTTTCGATGAAGCTGTAATAGTCGTCAAAAAGACTTACAGCGCAAACGTCACCGAACCCAGCAGCAGCAGCAGCAGTAATCACGATTCAATATAGTTTAATGTCTATGAGATCGGTTTCTGTAATGCAGCAATGTACACTTGCGGAATAAGATATTAAAAGATTCCATTATTAATTCAATAATTGAAATGTATTAGAACATAATAATCAAATTAAGCACATAGTGATTACAGTGTTGGCAATATAATATAAATCTTTTAAAATTAAACAATTATTAATCTAACTAGAGAGTACAGGTTATAAAATTGTACCTTTGTAAAAAATTGTGTTTTACGTACGAAACTGTTGATGTGAATTAGTAATTAATATATTTGCAATCTAAGTCATTTTATAAACACATAATATGACGATAAAATATCATTTGGCGTATTTTTCCATGTAATCAATTTTTCAAATATAACATGGTGGTAATTACTAAAACTGTTTTTATATAATAGAGAGAGATAAGGATTGCAAACAAGAAAAAACATTGGTAATTATAATAATGATCATGGGTTTGTGATCGATTTTTCTTGGTAGCTTTGTCTCAACGAGGTCTTACGCCAAGCGTGAGATTGCGTATCATTTCTACGGTTTTTTTTATTAAGTTATAATGAAATTGAAAGAAATTATGACAAGACTTTAAGAAAATTGTACCTCGAATTATATGCAACTCCTGCTCTCTAAATATACTACTAGTTACAAAAAAGCGAACAATATGCGAATAATCAACATTAATTTGCTCAATGAGCGCTTTGCTACATTGGGATTAGTTTTGAACAGGTACTTAAAATGTTAAGATTTAGTTAAAAAAATATCGTGCACATCTTGTTATTTATTTCTTAATGAAGTTTATTTTTCTGCTGTCCTCTAAACAGAACTACTTTTGTTTTTTCCATTTTGGCATTCCCTACTATTAAGCAAAATATATAATAAAAATATTAATACACATGACCTCAAAATTGTTTTTGTAAGAAATTAGTCTAATTACTACACTGTTTTTACATACTTTTTTAAAGGGAAAGACGCGTAATTATTAATAATAAATTTAATAAGTGTGAATTAGTATTTATAGATAAATTACCATTGGCTATCATTTCTTCAATACTGTGTCAACGCTTGACTGTATAACATAGTTATGTTATAATATTATTAACCGACGAAAAGTAGAAGGTTCTCTATTAAGAAATTTATTTATGGTCATGGATAATATTTTACTAAGTATAACTAATGTTTCTTTTTTATTACATATAGATTTAAAACTTCGTTCTTAATCCCATTAAAATAAAAAAAATCAAATAGGAAAATACAGATAATACCTATATTCTGTTGAATTTTTTATTTTAAGCCTTTTCAGTATCGACTAATACCTCGGTGTGTAGTTGTTGTTACATTGGACCAAAAATACTAATCTAGAAAAAGGGACAGTAAAACTAAAAATAAATCAATCACAATAACAAATGCTCCTGTAAGATTGACGGGAACTAATTCGAGTCGATGTCGAACAGCCAACAAAGATCATACAATAGATTTACTTTTGCAATTGTTTTAGGTATCGTACAATACTTACAGTTGGACATATTAAAAAAAAATAGAACTGCCAATCTAATACTATATAAATCACAAATCAAAATTAGTAACTGGAAAAGTTGATAGCGTAATTGCAAGTTTTTATTGAAATTATAAAAGATTTTTACATAAGTAAATGTAACTTTGTAACACTGTTTTACTAATTTTAACGATTCGCTCAACAGATCCACAAATTTAATATAATGCACAGATTTCTAATCGTGTTGTTACCGCATTAACCAATATATCACACTCGACTTAGATTTCATCGAAAGCCGAAAGAGCATAATTTATAACTTGCCAATTCAAATGACAAAATTTTGAACAAATATTAGGTTTTTGTCAATATCATTTTATAACTTTATATCTAAAATGATCCCAAATAAATGTTGATTCCTTTTTAATGAGAATACGCTCAAATCCACAGGGTATATGAGCAATATCCATATAATAGTCATCATAATGTAAATATCATGTTTCAAGAAACAAATTAAATTTAAATAATTAGACTTGAAATTATCTTTCAGTTTCAATGTGCTAGCAGTTTTCTATTATTGTTTTATATGATGTTAAATGACAATATTTTTTTATCGGTTATGAGCTAACACTAGACTCAATTTCACCCGAAGTTAAGTGACAACAACCGTAGATCGGGAGCCGTGTTCCAAATTACTTCTGGCTCTTACATATATAACTGCCGGAACACAGCAATACTGTTATAGCAGAAAATTGATATTGAGGATCGTAGCTAACGCATTGAAAAAACCCTTCCGCTATCCAAATTCCACTATTTGTGTTCAAGGCAACCGCTAAATAACTACGCCACGGAGACAGTCAAATCAATCAAGTCAATGTAGTCGTAGATGATGAAGCTTGGTATCCCAGAGCACTCTATCTTCTATATAGGTATGATTGCTAGATTATATTCTGCAGGCATACATATGACCACACATTGCCATAGCAAGCCTATTATGACGGCACATTGATATTAAACGTGGTAGGCTAGCCACTAGTATAGGCCTTAGATCCACATTAAAAAACACTGAAAATACGCAAATTGATTTAGAGGAGTTTCACACTACTTTGCTTAATTAAGGAAACAGGATTTTTTGGAACTATTAACTTCAATAAGTTTAATGGGTATTAGAAAAAAAAATGGATTTAAAAAAAAATTGTTAAGAAACATTTGTTGTGTAATAAACTATCTTCAAATTTAAACATAATTATTAAGTCACTACCTTTTGTTATGTGAAATAATATAAATAACTAATATTAATAACAAGGTTTTTGATATATTAAAATCAGAAATTATTGTTTTAAATTTCATGTGTTATAAATTTAATCGGACTTTAACTCACCGTAAAGACACGTGAACACAAACAATAACACAACACAGTTGCAACTTAGCGGTGTTGACAGTGGTGCCTTTAAGAGTGCTTGACAGCGACTGATGTCGCGCCCTGGTGCTCTCTGTCACTTATATACGCACCCCACGATTTCCCTTACGCTTCACGGATGCTGCAATGTCGCCCTCTCGTGATAGATGTTCCTCAACACGCGCAAATCTAAGTAGGAAACTATAAGCCAATAGCCGTATCTAAATATCAATTCATTTCAATGCATATATTATTACCAAGTAAATGTAATATGTTTATGCATTGCGTTTTGACAACGATATATCTGACCATTTTAACACAATAAAGCGTCAATGTATTCACCATTACTTAATTCCTAACTTTATAAGACGCACGTTTTTCGTAACATAAAACGTTTGTATCCATATTATCTAGTGAGTAATTATTTTGTAATATCTTTTACGTGAAGCTTCTCGGTTATCAAGCAATTAAAGCATAGTAAAGAGTGTCCGTCAATCTTCAATTATACGTACATTAAGAAGCTAAATTTGTAATGCGTGGACGGAAAAGGCTCACGAGACATCGATTAGAAACAGTTTTTTTTTGTTAACGATCTTGTAATATTTCCTTTTTTGAACCAATATAATCAAATCAAATCGTTTACAAAAATTATAATGGTAAAAATGAATAAAATAAATTCAAAAATATTAATAATATTTTGGAAAACTTTTTCATCTGGTTGCACTTAATAGCCAAAATAAGAAAAAACACATTTAATTACATAAAATTGGTTTGAATAGGTACACAGAAATTATGAGATCAACAACATACTTTTTTCGTTTCGTTATAATGTCTCAAACGATGTTGACCTTCCATGAATGCAAACTCTACGCGGGCACAAATAGAAACAGATATTGTAAATGAATGTCATCTACATAAGCACCATGAGTTTAGTTTTCCATTTTAATGTAACAGTTGTGCGATCTGTTGTAACACATAGTTTATTGTATTATGTAGGACACAAGGAAGAACTTGTAGGTTATCCTTTGCGCTATAATCTAGTGAAAGCGACATGTACTGTTATCCTTAGTTCATGATAAGGAAGTGACTCACATTGCTATCACTTTATAATCTTTGATGTGTTCGCTTTTCAAATACTAGCTGGCATGTTTAACCCATCAGAAGCTTTTAGTGGAATACATTCTGTATATAAATTAGATTTTATTGTGCGTCTGTAAAATGTTAACTTATTTGTCAATCCAGTCCAGAAATGTAACAATATGATATTTAGGTAATAATTACTACTATCACAGGTTGGTCTTTATAAAAATATGTTGTAGGGAATATGAAGATCTCTTCAATATCTGTTGTAATTTTTATATTAATTGAATTTCTAGTAACGTACATATTAATTTTCGTTGGTTTCCGTTCCGGTTAATATTACTTTGTAGATTAGCTATATCCATCCATCTGTTGTCCCAGTTCACGATAAATACTCTTGCTATGGAAGCTTTATTTTAGCAGTGTATAAATTTTACGATTTAAATACACAAACACACAACAAAGTAAGTCTTAAAATGATATTGATCTCACGCAGACAATATACTAAATATTCGAAATAAATAATTTTTTTTTTCTCTCGTACACCTAAAGTCTATCTCATTATACGCGCTGTGTATTTTTTCAATTAATTCTAGCAACCCACGCTTTAAAGTGCTCGTGTCCTATTAATTTATTTTATATAAATGTGTATAACAATATAGTATGTACAACGGGAGACGATATGCTCACCCAATTTTATATACAATGCGCATACTTTCCAAAAGATATTGAATTACAAACAGGGAAGCATACAGTTTTTAATCGATTATGGGCTAACACGACTTCGATTTCTCCTGATGGAAAATGACAATGAGGCTGTAGGTGGTGATGCGTGTTCGCCCAGAATACTCCTGGTTCTCACATGTATGACAGCAGTGCTCTTCTGACGGCAGATTGACATTGAAGGTGGTAGCGAGTCAGGAGGTTTTTGTAAAACCCTTCCACTAACTATACTCCACGACTCCTGTTGCCGGGTGTTCATCCCGAGATTTCTGCGTTATAAGACAAGCGGGTAAACCACCGCGCCACCGAGGCAATCAAACCTACTTTCTCACAATAGTCTGGCTCTCAAATAACGACAGTCGAAACCCAGGTTTGATGCTATGTTGGCACATTGAATATAAAGAAAAATTAGTAAAAAGTGAGCGGCTAACACCACCACTAAGACCATGGACTATCGAATCTCCCGTAGAACCCGTTGCAATTATACGTAAGAATTTGGGCTAAATAATATTAAGCTATTTTAATGTTTAATTATATACCACTTAAGTTATGTCTGGCAAATATAGACTTCATATAATAAGAGAGATAAGTGTAAAATTATAACAAATTATCATTAAAATAAAATAAACTCCTGTAGTAAAGTACTCCTGTGACATTTTAACAAAATAAAGGTAATAAATCATTCGTGTTTTAAAAATAATCAGAGACTCAAAGTGCCTATGTAAATGTAATGATAAAATGATAAGAGTCCATATTTATTGTATTAGCTGTACCCCTGTAGTCACTCCGATTGGATTTAAATATATGCTGTTTATAATAACGAAGTGGGTTAATACGATTAATACGATTCACTGTCCTATCGATACATTATTCGTCTCTAATTGTAAGTTTGTGTGTTTTCTTTGAGTATTACCAAGCCTAATGTTTGCTAATTATGATGCTAAGATTTTTATATACTTGAATGTGATGAAAATGTAAAAACTAATATTATTAATATTTGTAAAGTGTATTGACATAAAATTCAGTACCATTCGCCTTTGGACATCGGTAACTTAAATCGATATTACAAAAACTAAGCAATCATTTAGTTATCTGTTACATCAATGAAGTATTATTGTTCTTTTAATGTACACTACTACATAAATTACTATAATATGAACTAAGTAATTTTTCTGCGTAATATTGTCAACAGTTAAATATAGTTAAATAATTTAATAAATAAGCAAAGTATAGTTCTCTAAAGTATTCTTAGCAGTATGCCATTACTTTTTAGGGATCCCTATTAAAAACGTTTGCCGCCTAGAAACGGAACCATATTACTAAACCTCTGCTGACCGTTGTTGGTTTCTACGTCTGTTAGCAAGCTGCTAGCAAGCTTTTGTTTTGGTCACATAAATACTGTATCATACCATAATCATGAAACCATAAGCATTTATCAGCTAAAAAAAAATAAGTGTGAAATGAAATTATAAATGATATACTTTTTTTATCGGAAATTTAATGTAACCCAATCTTAACGGACCAATTACATCAAAAAATTATTGTTTTCTGTACTCTCCTGAGTCTAGTATAAAATATCGTCTGTCAACGCAAAGTATAAATACAATTTCCCTTTAATTACAAACATGTATAGAAATTTAAAACGAAAAAGCAATTTAAATAATTTTTCGAAGTTCTCGTAAGAATTAAAATAATTATTGTAATCTATGTAGGATTATAAAATATTTCATTGTTGTGCTTCAGCACATTGACAAAAAAATAAAGAACTGGATTTTCAATGTTATAAATATTTTTGAAGAATAATGAATAGTTTTAACAAACTGCGCAATGTATATTAATTGAATAAATAATAATCTAAATCAATAATCATCTTTGTATAAATGTTACATAGGATATTATTCTACGCGTAACATTTAAAAATACATGTATGTGTAGACCCTTTGAAATTAAACATCCGGTAGTAGTAGCATAGTAATTTAACCATACATAAATAACCTTCATGTTGACAAGTTGAAGATTTTTCGCAAGTATTTCTGCTGCGAAACACCTGTTATAATGCATTTTTAAAAAAGTACATCATATATTTGTGTTCGTTACTTGATTAGTCGTTAAAATTAATGTATTTTTTTACTTTCATGACTTATTTCTTAGTATTTAAAAGGGCAAGGTTAATTTGGTAACAATAATCCTCAGTGTTCTGTGAATCTTCTATGTAAAACTTAATACCTCGTGAACTTGCATTTACCAATAAGAGACTCGCTTAACGTTTTAAACATAAGCGTCTAGTAATATTAAATAATAATTGTTTTAATGTAATTATCATTTTTTTTATTTTGTATTAAATTTATTTTTCTGATCTTCACCTTGAACCTAAATATCAATTCGTAATAAAGCGGAGGTCCTACCAAAATTGCTTTTGCAAGTATTAAACCATAGCACGAATTAAAATGTCTGGCGCGTCATCTGTGTATTACAATACTAATTATTAAATTTTATTAAAAATAATTGTTACAATAGTTAGATTCACCACAATTGTATTATAACGTAGATGCTATCGTCACTAAGCAATAAAGTGGTAACATTTTGATTCTTTTATTTATAGAATATAATGAACGATGTTGGAATTATTTTATTGCTTTATATCCAGCTAACTAGATACTTACCCGTTAATGTTTTATTTTTACTTTATTACTTAATAACTCGAAAAAGATTATACAAATTATGTTTATCAATTTGTTATGTTGTATAATTTTGTAGGACATGATATTGTAGTAAATTTTATTTAATATTACTTGAGACTTTGTACTATCACATGTTTATTTTACCTTTGAGTTTCCCAAAAATTCAAACATTTGTCTGTTAAACTGATATAACCGAGCCGGAATTACTTCACAAATTTTATGTGTACTAATTTTTACAAATAAAATATTTTGAATGTTTAGTAATAAGCCAGTGACTATACTCAAATTCGATTCAACCTTTTCAGGGATTACCTGGAACAATCTAACAGATAGGCAAACATTTTTTAAAATTGGTTCAAATATTTTTCAATATTTATAAAAGTTTAGTAAAAGGCTGTTATTTTGATATTACAAATTTAATTGTATATTTACCTTAATTCCAAAGTTTGTTGTCAAATATTCATAAATGTGTACTAAATATTTTGTAATATTGAGATGCATTGTAATTTAAATTCAAAGGTAAAATAAGAATACAACACTTCCAAAAAAAAAAATATTTAAAACGTCCCAAAACGCTTATCGACCGTTGCCTGTCCCGCGGTTTTAGAAGTGGGTAAGGTCATAGTGGCATCGTTTGCGACTCGTGTAGGTCTCGCGTCATTGCGACATGCAACGTTCGCGCAGTTTGCCGTCATGCGACAGAATAAATTCGAATATATCAAGTAATGGGTAACCCTTGTAATATAACTGTGTTATGTAAATGGGCAGTATATAGAGCTGGCTGTAATTTATTCTCACTATTTTAAATATTTAAATGATTTTTTTTTAGTAAAATATTTTAAAAATCTAGGTATTTCCATATTTAGACATTTCATATGATCCATCGATTGCAACTGGTTTAGAAACCTTATTTTGTTTCTCTGCCGTGACACAAACACATGTATTTGAATCAGATTGAAATTTATTTTTTTCACCCTTTTGTTCTATCTGACGAAGAAGAAACGCATTCTCGACTTCTAAAAATTGTTTTTCCCGTGCCAAGGCTTTTCGTGTTAATTCTGCTTTAGATATGCGTTGCCAAAGCCTTGTTAGACCGCAGGTCGTAGATATCGCTTTCATAACTAAAGAATCGTCAGACTGCAGTCTTCTTAGATTAGTTTTTGATTGTACAGGTGAATGGGGTAACGCTAATCCGAATGGCAACACTTTCTCTCGTTTAGTTTCATACTTTCGGCATAGTGCTGCCAATCGAAGTATTTTTTCTCCTTTTTTATGGGCATTTTCTAGCCATTCAGTGGTGCTGTCCGATGCTTTAACCAATTTAGCCATCTGTTTTGTATCAGTGTCACAACCATCGATTAATATTTTTTTTAATCTAAAGCAAGCTGCACGATGCCTGTCACGCCTATCTCGAAAAACGGCTTGTTTTGTTCCAGATTCGTATGCAGCGAGTTCTAATCGAAGTTTTTTAAGTAGACCATCACTATCTGCAATCTTTTTTGCTTGTGATGCAATTATATCGGCCATTAAGTTTTCTTTAACGCGTAATTTACGTACTGCTTTTTGATTGTCTGCAGTATTAACGACGTAGTTTTTAAGAACAGCCTTATAATCATCCCATGTAGAATTGTAAGAATTTTCGAGAAGAGAACGCAAGTTTTCTCGAACACTTGCATATTTGTTTCGATCTTCATCTTCCTTAACTAAATTTTCGCCACGAGTTGTCCAAGCCAAAGAATCAGCAGTCGAGTGACCGTGAAAAATTAAAAGCTGCAAGTGAGTTTCAGCTGCATCATGTTCGGTTCTGATTTGAGCTGCCTCTGTTTCGCCCAGATTAAGTAATGCAGCAGTCCTACGGTCATTCTCTTGCGAAAGTTGCTCAATATCAGACAAAAAGTTAACAATAACAGTATCTATAGTATCACAAAAACTAGATACAGTCCTTTGAAACTGATCATCTGCCAAGTTTATAAGTTTCATTGTATAATTAATAAAATGATTTTTCTTATCAATCGTTCTATCAAAACTTTGCCACATAACTTCAATGTCTTGTTTAAAAACTGGTTCCTTTATTTTAAGCATCAATCCTTTCCATTTCTTATCAAGTTCACTACGTCTTAGAGCCTGGGCAACCATTTCACGTTTAAGTTGCGCATTTTTTAAAGCTTTCCTTGCTTCAGCTTCTGCGCGTAGTTTAGCAAGTCTTTTAGCTTCTTTTTTCGCCTTTTTTTCTTCCTTAGTTAAAGCCATATTATATTATTTCACTAATAATAAAGATTCTATAAATATCACAATACCAAAATGTCATAAATGCCATTAATTTAATTCTGTCATATGAATTGAGCCTGGCCTAATTTATCGCTGATCTAAAAAAAATAAACATATTGTTATGTACCAAATAGTTTTCCTTTTTTACGTCATAATTTTATATATATATATATAT
>DWQX01003209.1:0-18670 GCA_018245475.1 Pharmacophagus antenor
CATTTTTTCGCCGAAAAGCTTGAGAGGTTCTGGAAGGACGAAATTCTCCAGTTGCATGAAAGATGAAAAAAGATTGTGCAATAGAATAGTACTTATTTTTAATTAATGTATACAAAAATTTAAATTAGCTTCATTTATATATTTTCCCTAAAAATCGGCACAAAGTTTCCAGAAAAAAACAATATAACGATTGGACACGACGATCGCAAGTCATTGGGTCAGTTGTGATAAAGGAATGGTGAAGCATGTTTGCCGAGAATACTACCGGCTTTCACATATATGTCTAGGGGAACAATAAAATGAAAGCTATTTAATAATAACAATTTATTCTTATTTCTAGATTCAGACCACGCACAAGCGAGCACTTCGAAAATAGAACTCGAGTCCAATAAGGATGGTGAGACGAGTAAAACAGATACCCGCAGTTGAGCTGTCTCTCTCGCACAAGGTCCCAAGGACCGTAATGGACTTGCCCAAAGCTAAAGTAATCTCAAGAGGTAAATAGTTTATACAAAGCACTGAGTATAGTGTAGGCCCACCATTTTGTAGGAACTTACGGTGTACAAAATGTAATTCTAATAACGTAGCTATTACAGCGCCTAGACGTAGTGAAAAGGCTATATGTGTGTAAAAATAAGTTTTATTAATTTATATCATGTTGTCATATCAAATTATAAAACTTAAAATAGGGTTTTGCAAATTGTCCATCAACAGCAACCATGCTAATTTTATATCATCTATTCATAAATGTATCTTATTATAACTGTTAAATTTGCGTTTTAAACTACTGTTGTTTATTTATAAAATAAATATTAAAAGTTTATAGGATTTTTGCCAATATAATTTTGCCTACACAATTCCTGGTAGATATTCCTATTTTAATATGCATCAGAACTGCAACACTACAGTCTTTCTAATTCGAACATTACATTTTTATTTATAGTTTTTAATATTGAAGAAATGCGAAAACTTGAAGTCCATACAGCCTACATATTAATAACTGTTGTTCAATGTCATAAATTAAAAATGGCAAACGGCCAACTTAATACCAAGTTTTTTTTTTAATTGATTATTAAAATGTATGCCATTGAATTAACGAAAATGTGAAAAAAAATAATTACGATGATGAATTACAAAGCATCGAACTCACAATTTGTACATGGTTGTGTATATGGGTTTACGAAATTTAAATATATTTATGTCGCTCGACTCGTTAAGACAAAACACATCGAATGTTTATGGTAGCTCGTTCTTAATGTTACACTGAAATTTGCACGACTGTCAGTTTTATATGACTAACGCCAAGATAAGAAATCACTTAAAAAAATATTCAACAATGATGTTTATGAAATTCTATACACTATTACTACTTTATGGAACATAATCAGTAGTAGACTATAATCGTGAATATAGTGTTCCTTTGCAACTGAAATAAATCCTATTTGGTACGTTTTATAATTTAAATGTCCAATGAGAGGCTGATGACGTATATTTAAAAATTAAATAGTTTTTACTATCTATAATTTTATACCGTGTTCTACTTTTTTTTATTAAATACGCTTAATAGTCAGTGTTATTGTAATATAAACATTTACGAATCTATCAATTAATTCATAATTGATATTTGAGTGAGATTTTTTTATAGTTTTTGATTCTATTTTGTAACCATAGCAAAAATGATCTTGGTGTATTTACATTTACTTTTATTCCTTCAAGAACATGTGAAAGAAGGATCATTACAATAATTTACATTTTTATTTTATTTGTAATCACAACAATAAAAACTAAGGTAACATTTCGTGAATGTGACTATTTAAATTCAAAATGCATACAAATAATATTGAAGACTATTAAAACGGTATTTGTTTCATTTTCTACATCATTATTTTGTTCAAATAAAATTTTCTTCCGTTTGTACTTGCATTGGTTTTTATAAACACTTATTCATTCTAAATATTAAGTTTTTCAAAAACAAAAACTTGCCAATTAGTAAAATTTTAAATATGTTTTTAAGTATTTTATTATACTCTTTAACCTATTATATGTGTATCTATACTTGGAAAGAGCAAAGAAGTTTTCTTGTTAAGGTCGACAATTTAATAATTTTATTTGCATTAAGATTTGTCATTGACCTTATAGGTAATGCTTATATGATATTGTAAATGTTATAGAATATTTTCCCATATTCTATGGTATAAACTTGTGGAAGACGGTGAAGCTAAATAAAAGATTAATAATTTTCATAATAATCTCTAGTGATGGAGAAGTTCCAAAGTAAATAATTACATGTAATATGTTATAGCTCATAAATAAAAAAGTGATAAGCTTAGGCTACTTAAAAACTAAAACAGATTTTTTGAAATGTCTCTTCATTCCTCCGACAATATACATGTAACTGTCACTAGTATGGGTTTAAACTACTTGAGAATTGTCAATTAACACTAGGTTTACGGACACTTTTTCATAGTTTCCTTTATGTCCCCATAGTAATTTCATACATCGATCCTTATATTTACTTTTTTAGAAAAAGAAAGCAAACTTGCCATACAGGATAAAAAAAATTAATTTTGGACACGTAAGTAAAGTAAAACTTTTTTAATAAATGTTATTGAGTCTAAATGATGTATCCCGCAAGCCTAGTGTTAAAATATAAGTTCACTACATAACAGAAAATTGAATGTATATTATGGCTTCTGTCAAAATTTAATTCCTAGTTATTGCTAAGCTTTAAAGTAATATTGTGTAATTGTCTTTTTATGGAATTCGACTCCTGTAGCTATTTTTGGAAGTAGATCTGTGTCTGTAGTATAATAATAAAGAGTAAGGTTAGCTACGTATTCAAAACAATTACGAATTTTGTACGTTTATATAATAAATGATAGAAACCAATTGTTTAGTTGTAACTACACAGGTTATTACAATGATTGTTTCCTAATTAGGTATAGCACTAAAATGAAAATAATCGTAAAGACGGCACATGATATGGGTTCGTTATATTTTTTGAAACACTACTCATTTTTCTTTTAAAATAAGAATCACACGTAAGTTTTCCACTAAAATAAGTATTTCAATATGTATTTAAGCAATGTTAAGTGCTTGAAAAATGCTATAAAAAAAACAAATACTGAAAAAGAAATTCATTCATTCAATTCATATGCGTGAACAATGCTAATTTTATGATAAAAATATCATCACCAAATACTATGTAATAACTACAACGGATTTTTTTATTGCTGCCTATGATGACATCAAAGGTATAATTATTAAATGAAACTAAAACATACAAACAAAATTACAGTGGATCGCTGCTAATAATTGTCGTTTGACGCATGCACGGAAAAACTAGATTACACTATCGTTTATATTAATTCTCACTTGCTACATAAACTGGATGTAAGTAATACAGCAGTAGCAAAATAAATTTTATAGATTGCGCGTGTCAAGATTTCGATTCGAGAAATCGAATTTTGTAACCGTAACTGTCATTTTAAACAATCTGATGCACAATTTAAAATATATTTCAAAATAATGTGTTTTAAATGTAATGGTTAATATTGTTTGTTAAATGCAGTTTTGTTTTGTAAGATCTCGTAATATTTTTGGTTTATAACTCAGTTTGTTGTGATTTCGATAGATGGTTCATTTATATTACTTTGCTTTGTAAATATTAATGAGTATTTTATTTGTAGTTTTAAGCAAACGTGGTGTTAGTTTTTATTTTCTTTTTTCATAATATGGCGCAATTCATTAAATATCAACTTTGTTACTTAATATTGCTAATTACAACTATTTGAGTATCACAAAATAACTTTTTATTTATAATTTTAGAAACATTAATACTACCTTGTAAACACGATGTCTAATGTAATTGGCCAAGATGGTTGGTTTTTTCTTAATTGAAGTCAATATACTTAAAAGTGTTTGTAAATAGATCTTTCAACTACATACTTTAAAATCGAAATTTAACGGTTTTGTATTTGTTTTTTACAAATAAATAAATAAAAAAATATATATGATGTTTGATTATATTCTATAAGTGCATTTAATAATAATAATATTTTATTTTGTTTCGTTTATTCTTAATTATCCTGCAGAATTTAGCATCCTTATAAGAATTGCGATAATTTTTATCCTGTATTGAAAAAATTGTATTATGTATGAAAATGATGTTATATTGTTTATTAGTAATCTGTTTCAACTATTGAATAAAAGTGACAACATACAACTTTAAAAACTAACTTAGGATTGTTTCAAATAATGAGCAATTCATGTATTTATTTTAGAGTATGTTATGAAAAGTGGAAATAAGATTATCAAATTACAAATCTCTTAGAAAGTTTACTATAACAGTACTTAGTAATTTATGTAGTTTTAAAAATTATTAACAATTGAAAATAATCGTGAATCTCTGATATTAAAATTTAGTGACATAACGTTAGCATTTTTAAAAAATACCCAGATATGTTAGGATTTATTAATCAGTTATTCTCTGAGATTTATTAATTTCTTGAAAAGCGATATAATTTATTATCGTTTATCAAGATTTTTAACGTTTTCATTTTGTGAAAATAGTTTGACACTAGTCATTACGCTTATTAAATGGCAACACTAGTTTGATGATTGATGTTTCGCGTACGGATGTAGAGAAAGTAAATCGAGATTTTTTCAAGTTTATCCCGTTTAATCGTGATATGAAACATTTTTTGACGTGAGAAATGCTCTTAGTACTGATTAAAGTAAATCGCCAATACAAAAATATAAGTGTTTCGACCACAATATGCACGGAGGCCGCTATGACTGATCCCCTATACCGTGGCTGTTTATAGTGTTTTTATGAATGTGTTAAAAAGTCAATGGGCAGGATGCCGAGGGGAGAACATAGGTCGAGCATCCTGTTGTCTCGGGATGAGAATGAACAGGTGTTCAGCCTCATAGGACCTAAGTGCCAGGTAGGTAAACTCGTAGCGCATCTAAATTCTCGTGATTCGGGCTGTAGATTACATATTTACTATCTTTAAACATATCGGGAATTATCGGCAACTGAGCCTATGATAAGCGTTTCACTTTTTTGTTAAGTCTTTATTTTGTGCTATTAAACATATACACTGTAAATAAAAAAAACTATTTATAAACTTAACTAATGTGTAAGAAACTCGCGTCTATGTTCTAAAAGAAACAAAATTATTTACAAGGGCAATAAAAAAAATTGTTTATAACGTTATCTTTTTAAAATACTATCTAAGTTCTCTAGAAATTTTAAAATTTTTATCTATTGAAAGATTAGTAAATTATTGTATCGCTTCTATATAACATCACAAGCAGCAATTTATTTAAAGAGAAAATGGGACTAAGGTATTAAGTTTTTATTTAAGAATGATTTTGTAAGCATTTGTTTGTTATGGTTTCTATTAAATAATTAATACAACTAATATAGATATTTCAATATCCGTTTAACAGCACAACAGTGATTTTATTTAAACAATTATATTTTTATCTTTCATTCAATGTTCAATTTTTAGACAGCTTGAAATTTGGAGTTTTTTTTAATTTATTAACTTGGGGATACACACTTGGAGATTCACAATCCTCAAGTTTGACTATGCGTTTCAAGCCTGATAGGTTAACAGTATTACCCATCCAATACCACTAATTCTAATTAATTTATAATAATAATGCTTTATCATTAATTGGCACCCTTTCAGAGTCTTGTAAGTATTCTTGAACAATTTACTTAGTGATAAATGCATAATCATAGTTATTCAGCATTTATTATTAAGTAATAAATGTAAGTTAATGATATAGTTAAATACAGTGCATTTCAAAGAGTAAATAATTATAGTCCTGACCTAAATTGTATTTAAATTACATAATCCCAAAAGTAGAAAATACCAGTCTAAATTGACAAACACATTTAAGGTAGTGCAACAAGTTACTACTCGGGATTTGTTTTTGTTAGTTATCTTATAACAGGACTTTTTTTTTTTCTAGAAATAGAGATAATATAAAAGAGATCAAACTTATTTTCAAGTGTTTAATTTATGTTTGAAATATAAAAAATTTGTTTATTAATATTCATGAATTAGTCTTTCCACTATCAATCACTACTCAACCACATAATGTTTAAGGAAATTTGTAATTTTATTCAGGGATAAATTACATAGCAGTCTATGTATGGCATAAAACCTTAACATAGAGTTATACAAATATTTCTCCCCATTTTAAAATTTAAGATCATTTTAAGCTGCCTATAATGAATATATTGTAACAAAGTTATTAATGTAATTGATATTAAAGTGTTAGTGAAATGGTTGAGATAAATAAAGATAATAAAATTACTATTAAGAAGAATCTTTATAAAGTTCTCTAGATCATTATGATTGATTTCTTACATATATGAAATAAATTTATCATAAACCACTTATTATTCGGTTGCCTTGTCAATCTCAAAATCTGCCATAATAAATTATTATTAACAAAAGTTATTTAATAGAATAATTAGTAGCTACTGACTAATTTTCAGTTAAAAGTGTATGCATTATTTATTAAATCACTATGAGTTATTAAAATCATTTAAAGTAATCTCTTTAGATGAAAGCATATTAAATTTCTGAACACCTAAATGATAAAAAGGCTTACATTACTTTTTACCATTTTTTTGAGAATTCATTTGTTTTTGTTTGGCTATTAATTTACCTGATCTACACTAAAAAATTTTTTATAATATTGAAAATATTTTGTAATACATACTGACTCTCATATGAAATTTCTTTAAAAGTGTATGTAAAAAAATAATATGTACCATTTACAATTAATTAAATCAAAGTTGAATATCATACTAGTCATTTGTTTGAACCAATTATTTTTGTCTAATGAAAAGTATGAACTTCTATAAATATCACTTTGTTGCCTTAAAGTAAAACAGAAATCCAGAGATGGTATCAAAGCAATTTCTCTCTGTATAAGTAAGCAGCTGTTTGCGGTGAAAGTATTAATACATTCAAATCCTGCTTTGAAACCTCACTGTCTAGAATTACAACATTCTATCCATACACATTACATTAAACATGGTAAGGATTACTTTGATTATATGACAATAGAAAGTTGTGTGGGATCTCTCTGTTTTTTTTTAAAACTTTTCAATATCGTTTTATAGTCTTTCTTCTCTCCAGTTCTCTTTATGTATACTTGTTGATGTGATTAGTAATAATAAAATTACTTGTACAGACATAAGATATGCATTTAAATTAAATTTGTTTAATGAAATTAATATATGTTACCCAATAGTAGCGATTATTTATTTATTTAAAGCTTTCATGCTCAGAATCTTGTACATAGAGTGGACTTTATGCCAAATTTATCACTCTCAGTGCAAAAATATATATTTACTTTGGCAAAATATAAAAAATGAGTTATACAAGTTATATCTTTTTACAATATCAATGTTTTGAATGATATTCCTGAAAAATTGTGTGAGTAACAAAGTTGCACATGGAGTGTGATGTGTGATAGTTATATTATAAATGTTGTGCCATGTTTAAAAACCTTAAATATTTAAACATCTTAAAAATCCCCAAAGAGTTTTTATTTAAATTTATTTCATTTTACTATATTTATGTTAATATCTCCTTAGAGCTTAGCGACGGCCGTGGTTCAACTCTTCACGACTGAAGGTCCGGCGCATTCAGAATGGAAGAAGAAAGATACGGGGGTACTCTGTCTGATCAAAGACAACGGCAGGCGTTCATACTTCTTCCGCATATACTGTCTCTACAGAAAGGCTATGATATGGGAACACGAGGTCTATCTACAGATTGAGTATAAAAGTCCGAGGCCTTATCTTCACACCTTTGAAGCTGAGGTAAGTCAAAACTTCATACACTTTCCAATTGACTACTGTCTTATAACTAATCATTTTATATCTACTTCACATGATGTCAATTGACAAATGGGCAGGCCGTGAATGGTAAAGCGTGTTAGCCCACAAAATTTTGATATCCAAATGTATTAAAGAACACTGCAGCGCTGTCATAGCGGCAGATCGACATTGAAGGCAGGAGCTATTCAGTCGGTTTAAAAATTATGATAATGTAATACAAAAAAATAACTCGTTCACATATTGATGTGTTTAAAAATTATTGGCATAGATGGCCTAAAATGGCTTTTATATCCTGTTCTAATTTTCATAGTGAAAAATGTGTAAATTGTGAATGAAATAGTAAATGTAAATTGGATATGAAAAGTAGCGCCTGTTGTAATATAAATATTATAATAATTATTACAATTAACACATTATCGACCGATCACGAAAAGGGAATTCTCTTCATCAATTTCAGCAAACTCATCTTGTGTTTTTCCTGATAAACTCTTTACCGCACAGGTTTTTTTTTTAATTTAACAATGAATGTGTAGGGTTAAAGAACTGAATAATCGTCTCTCAATAGGCATCAGCTACAAAAGTCAGAATAACGGGCTAAATGTGGCCGAGCGGCGACGACGAAAAGCCTAAAAATCGGCTACCGGTCGATAAAGTGTTAAGAATTTAATATATTAATTTTGTATTGTTAAATGAATTAGTTAATATGTGAGGAAAACTTGGACTCTGTATCTTTTATCGACAATTTCGCGGTACATTGTCGGCTTTCGATATTTTCGAATAACGTACAGGATGACGGAAATGTGTGTAGTCGCGTATATAAAATGAATCATGAGTTTAATTCAAATATATATTTTTATTTTATCAATAATGGGCTTTCACTTGAACTCAATTTCACATGATGTTAAGTGACGACGACGCGATGATAGTGAAGCCTGTTCGCCTGTAATACTTCTGGATTTCATATGTATGTCTGCCGCAACACAGCAACTTTGTTATGGTGAATTGTCATTGGGGTCGGTAGCTAGCTAGATATGAAAAAATTCTACCACCATCTAAACTCATGTGGCCCGCGATTTAAAAGCGGCACCTGTTACAAGGTAAGCGGAAAACCACCGCGTCTGTAAAATGTTTAAGCATTAAATAACAAGTTTATTGTATACCCATTTTGTTTTTGTACATACGTAACATAATTAAATATTTTTTCCTTCCGCAATGTAAAACACTAGGCCGGGAGAACGCTAAGACGAAGAAGAAGAATGTAAAACAATGGGTGATATTAAAACTTGATTGCCAAAAGCTTGCAAGGAACTCTCACTATAGCCGTAAAGGATGTCTTTCATTATGGTACACTGGCACTGGCACCAAAAACATAAAAACAAACCTACTTATTAACACTTTGACGTCCACATATTTCCGTAATTTTTTTATGGGTTTTTAGAAATCAAATAAAATACAGGTTCTAAGTATAATAAAATATATTACGCTTAAGTTCTATATTATAACTAAAACCAAAGCCACAAAAAAGGTGTTTTAATTTGTTTCTGGTATTAAAGATGGCAAAGGATTTGTTCATCTGTTACTTTTCACTCGGTATCAAAACGACACCACCGTGGTGTCGCCGGACGTCAAAGTGTTAAGTCGTAACATATATTTTTTTGAACTTTGATTTTCGTCAATGTATTGGGGCTAGTATGTTTTTTTTATTATTTTAATTCGCCGCATTGCTTTAATGGCTTTTTAGTTTGTATAGTGCAACGCCACAGCCTTTATTTCCGCCGTCAAAGATTCAAATCTGAACACGTGTTCCGATTTAGAGTATATTATTGAAGTCACTAGGACAATCAAATGATATCGTATACTTAAGCAAATCGAACGTAATAGCATCAATTTCGCACGATGTTAAGGGACAATGAGGCCGTAAATGGTGAAGTGTGTTAGACTAGAATATTCTACACATATAGCTATTCGTATAGCTGCTGGATAACAACGACGCTGTTATGGCGGCAAGTTGACATTGAGTTTGGTAGCCAAGACCTCCATGTCACAAGGCAAGCGGTTAAACTCTTCGTCAAGTAGGCGAAAAAAGTTGACAAAATATTATCTTGAGAGAGTATTTGAGTTTAAAAATGTCATTAAAACGTTTAAGGTTATCATTCAGTGTCTGTGAAGACCTAATTGAATAGAATATAATTTGAATTTGATATCTATTTGTGTCAGAGATATACAATCGTTATATATTATCGCCTAAAGGGGACGCAAATGTATTTGAAAAAATACAAGTTTTGATATAATTTCTGAAATACTTCTGCTGGGGAGTTCGATGCCCCGTTTCTCCTACCCAGCTCGAGGCAAAGGAAGAGCGAATTGAGATGCTATCTTTATTTATTTTTTAACGGTTATGGGCTAACATATATCGGTAAATTAAATAATCCAACCTCAGAATGTGGCACATGTTAGCCTATTTTGAATAAGTTGGCATTGAATTTTCATTGTTTTCCGCAGTTTCATTTGGTTCAGTATCACAATTCAACTACAACTTTTTTATTTATGTTCGATGATTTACTTATGTTAATCAATTGATCATCGAGTGAATCACTACGATGGCATGACGTCTGACTAACTTTACGTCGCTAAATGAAGATCGGTTTAGAAGTAAAGAAATAGGAAGTGTGATATAAATAAATGGAAATAGAAATTGAGTACACTGCTTTCGATAACAATAATAGCGGAGGTGGAGCGAATTATAAAAAACAATTCCGTCGTCGGGCGGATTAAAAAAAAAAAACTAGTCTCTAGTTACGAAACTTATCGCATCAAATAAATGGGTTCACAGTTTTGCATTGTTTCCATCAGCCTAAGCGACGTAACAGCTCATTTGCGGAGTGAGCTTTCTAATTCGCCGCCATCGCGCCGGAGGGACAGTCGGCCGGATGACGTCACCGTTATGTAATTTTTTTTTTGGTCCATCGACTTTAACAATGCTAAGTTGGCGGGCGTCGAATGCATTCAAATTCGTATGACATTAAATTTCAATGGCTTCACATACGCAGTACTTGAATCGTGTGCGCTATAAAAGCTACACAAAAAAACTTTTTTTTTTTTGTTCTAAATCGACATTAAATACTTCACGAAGTTTTTGTGTGTATAAATATTTTTAATTTATGAAGATAACATTGTACTACGTTATTAGATGTGGGCGTGGTTCACTAGCTAAATTATTTTTTTATATATGACTAAAAAAATTTCCGATTATTTACCTTCCGTCAAATACGTAATTAAATAAACGCCATTTGAAGTTTTCAGTCTTTCTTAATTCGAATATTCGTTGAAACTCCTCCTAGTAACCACACGAATACAAAAGGTTGAAAGTATGTAAAAAGATGACTTCTCTGGGCGTGGTATTCCTTTATTTTTTATCCACCGCCAGTACAATTTTTCGGATCGAATTTTAAGAAAATTTTTATTCCTCCCTACGGGGCTGTGTTTAAAAGAACCCGTGTCAATTTTTCAGTGGACCTAAATAGGACAAAGAACATACCGTTAAAATTTCATGTGTCTAGAACGGGCGGTTTATGCTGAGCGGTTGGCATAGATAAGTAAGTCAGTAGCGAGTCAGGATAGTCGAGTTGAATTTTATAAATACAGATAATTAAAAACCTGTCAACTCTTTTTATTAATTTCCGGTTTAATTTATGACCATATAGTGTATTATGCGTAATAATTTTGAACAGTTTGCATAGAGTATGAGCTGATATTACCCATATGCTTTCTACGATTACAATGGTTCATCGAACCAGCTGCAGCGGTCATCATTTTGAGACAAAAGACGGTTTGTCCCATTCACACCAATAATTATACTATACCTACATAGGTGTTAAAACCGGAACCGTGATGGTTTCATGCAAGGAGGTTTCACGTAGATGTTTCACGCAAGGAGTATTCTTGCGTGAACCCGAGATTACAACTACAAGTGACGATAAATTGACGACTGATTTTAGATTTTTCTTTAGTGTCAACATTAAATTCGAACTTGTCATTCGCAGGACTACATGACAGCTTTCAATTTCGCCAACGAAGATGAGGCTAAGATACTTAAGGATACACTCATCGAAAGGATCGAGCTAAGGAAACAGAAGCGAGAAGGTAATGTACATATGATTGAATTGCTTATACAATTTTTGTCCTCTAAAAATTACTATAACTCTCATTGTATTTGGTTTTCTCAACATTTTAGCCATAGTTGTTTTATATGAAATCATCCAAAATATCCTGAATATCTCCTATTTATGTATAGACTGACGTAATTTTGAAAATATACAACAATATAAGGATATAAGGATTATTCCTTTATTTATTTTATACGAGAGGCAAAAGTTACTTTACTGCATATTCCTAATTGCAAGTGAACAAAGGTAGCCTAGTAAACCTTATTAATAATGGATCTCATGACGACATAACTGCAACCAAAAACTGGTGTGAACAATACAATTCGTAATAACGGAAAAATTACAAAGAGGGCGTTGACGCCATTATGAAACAGAACCGGAAACGTTCAACCCAAAAGCGGAATCGCTGTGAAATAAGCAAAAGAACTATAAAAAAAAATCTCTTGAATAACAATTTTATCGCCTTTATTGCCACAGAGTAACACTTTCATTTCGTTCACTTAGGTATTCATTACGCAGAGAGAGACAGTTTATGATTTTACTGTTATTATAAGTATGTTTTCAAATTATTGTATTGGTACATATTATTTTTAAAATCGTGTGTGAAATTATATTAATGCACCACGTGTAAATAACAGTTGCGAATTCGTTAACAATTTAAAGAACACGTGCATTTCAAAAAAAGAATTCTTAATGTCATCTCAATGATGAATGGATAGGATGCAGTGTGAAAAATACAAATGTTTTAATAATATAAGTAACCCCTTTATTTTCTTTATCGAAGGAATATAACAAAAGATACCTTTCTAGTTTATTTATATACATCAGAGGCTACTTAATTCTACAGAGCATCGGATGCTGGTTATAAAAATTGCCTACACACCTTCGTGTATTCGTAATCTTCAATCGCAGCAAGCGAGAGATTTCTTTGCAGCAACAAACAATCGTGTGATAGAAGGGAAAATAGAATCGGTTATTTAAAACAATAACACATTTTTAACCGTGTATTTTTCCAATGTATATAGCTATTAACTTTATAGTTACATCGAATTGTGTGGTCAACGAAATAACAAGCAAATGGTAGTGCTTCGGGAAGGTGTGTGATTTATATTTTCAAAGATAAGATAACATGAAAAAAATATGAACTGAAAAGTGTCTACTTTACTGCTGTTATTTTCGAATTTGATGCTATATTATTTTTTTTACATTTTTATTTAACTCCAAATAGTATTTATCGATATTTTTTCATACATGTGTTTTTGAAAAAAATACTTGTCGATCATGGATGTTTGATGGATATTTGATATCGATTTTACACGATGTTATGCGACAATGAGGTCGTTAATGGATGGTCACCCGCCGCCATAACCACATCGCTGCGTCCCGTCAGTCGTACACGAAAGCCCGACTGTTCAAAAAAAACATTACCACCACCCAAACTCTACTGTGTGGCTTTAAAATCAAACCCGGGTATTTTTTTCCGAATATCAATCAAAGGTTGATTATAAACACCTTAAATAATCCAGCTCATACTCGAAAGCCTTACTTTTCAAAAATAAAATTCTACCACCATTCAAACAACTAATTGTATGTTTTTAGAATTGAACAAGTATTATCTAAAACATAAAAAAAATCCAATTCCGCCTATTAAATATATATAGGTTTAATTCAATATTTTTTCATTATTTACAATCGCAAACTTCACGACTACAATACCATGTCGGCCCGTTTCGCCACTACACGTGGCATCATCAATACACGTTGAGGCTTCGACAGCCCGACGTCGGACTGTGGTCGGTTTCGACGTCGGGCTTAATTTGTTTTATTGAGTCTTAGAGTTCTGCAAATTAATGTTTGAATCAATAAATTATAGACCGAAGGTCGTATGGAAGTACCTCAAATAAGCCTTAACGAAACATTTCTTACATGTCATTTGGCAACATAGAAATACATACTCGTACATAACGCCGCTGCATTGTTAGCGTGTATTTTATAATACTGTGATTTCATCTGCACATGTTTATTGAGCGAATACGCGTGCACCACGGCCACTTCCATAATAATACACGGCTGTTTACTAACAAATTTTTAATACACAAACATGGGCGGTGTTGCGGCCCGCCTCTTGCGCGAATTTCATGACAAGTATGTCATCTGAAAATAAACCGCTGTGTTATTATTGTGTATGCTTTTTTTTTAAATATATAGTCGGAGTAGGCAGGCATACGAGCGAGCGGTTCGGCTGATGGAAAGTGATGAAAGTCGCATATTTCGGCAGTTATAGCAGCATTGCCGACCTTTAAGATGGTAGTAGGCGTTATTATATACCTACATACATTAATTTAGAGGGTAGATTAATAAATAAGTGGTGGCGGCGTCCACCGATTTTGTCCAATAATGTCAGTGCGATATCGTTCGTCCGTGGATTCACTACTCCCTATCCATATACAAATAACGAATAACCACGTGTGTTTTACAAAAAAAATTGTCTACGTCTAATGTCGGCATTTAAACCAGTTTTGACCATAATTCATTTTTCATGAACGTATCCAAGTCATATGTTGCGAATAATTTTAGTCATTAAAAATCAGGTGGAGTGGAGTCATTTGCTCGACCTAAGTATAAAAAAAGAGAGACTGTATCGGCTGTAATCGCAATTGAGCAATTTTACCTAATCAAGTTAAAAAAATAAGTACATTCTACGATAGTCAAGCGATTAGCAAACGATCACTTACGTAATACAATTTGATTTTTTTTTTATTTTAACAAAATTTCACGAATTTCAAAATCTACGCCCCATTTTATCTAGCAGGGAATGTCTTTCCCTGCAATAAGCCTGCCTATGTTGTTATAAGATAAAATAAAATGAAGAATAAATAAATATATGTCTTTTTTTTTTCACTCAATAATATCACTGATTGGATTTTGCCCACTAACTTCGCGCCTTTGCTATCCATTTGTTGGACCGTCTTGTTTAATCCATAGTCTAATTGTCGGTCAGTATGTATCAACTCTTTATGGTGACATGAAATTTGTATAACACATTTTAACCTAACACCGAAGTTGGCCTTGTAATACAAATAGATGCAATTTTGTTTATGGCTTGTACGTCCGGTTAAGTTTATTTCTCTTAAAGAATTCTATTAACTCTACAAAATTGAGTGGTAGTATTTTTTTTAAATACTAATACCATAAATGAAATAGGCTAAATAAAACAAGAATCGTTGCATGGGGTGCCATTCATTTACAATGGTAACAAGATTCAAAAACATATTTTCATAAGTAAGGTTTAAGTAGTTGTAATTGACTGCCTCCGTGCGGCAAGAGCTCACCCGCTTCTCTTGTAAAGCGAAGGTTCCGGGTTCGACTCCCCGGCCACAGGAGAAATGGAGTCTGGACTGTGGTAAGGTCTTTCGAATCCGCCTGGCTAACTGTCACCTTTAATGTCAATCTGCCACAAGAACAACATAGCTGTGTTCCGGCAGTTACACATGAGAACCAGAAGTGTTCTGGGCTAACCATCTACGGTCTCATTGTCACTTAACATCAGGTGATTTCGAAATCAAGTGTTAACCCATAACCGATAAAAAAGGTATATTTTTAAATCTTAGTGCTCCCCAAGCTTTTATATACTATCCATTTATATGCTACCTAATATTTATATTTATATGCTACCCAATGTGAAATGAAAAAAATATATCCTACATTCGTGACGGTATGGAGAGTGAACTCGATTTACCTACAGATAACGTTAGCGATACCGTCTTATCTTAAGAGTAATCTCGTTAAAAACATATGGAGCCGCAGCGGAGCCTAGATAGTTGCGTAACTAACTGCGGCTCCGTAGAGGAGCCAACGGACCGCTAATGGTTAATCCTTTTGCCCCGAACGGCGTATACACACGCCTTCGAAGAATGTACATTCATATACGTAGCGTATATATACGCTCTGGAAGAGTCTGCGCTCGGGTGCGAAGGGCATATATACACGTTCATACTATATATACTTTTATTTCACCACATACGTAACTCTTTGTAATTAGGGTCAATAGCGGAGCTTCCATATGAACCCGAAAACGCGACGTGACGCATTTAAGCAATATGGTGCTCTAAAATTAAAAAAAAATATATAATTGGTGAAGAGTTTAAACATTAAAATAAAGATAATAAATAAATGGAAAAGTCATCTCGTATTAATATTTTTTTTATGTAGATAGATGCGTACATAAGTGCTCGTGCTTGTTCAGCAGCCATGCCATTGATTAAAGAATTTGGCATCACTTCGTGCTTCAAATGTTTCTAATAATTTCGCAGCACTCCGTACGTCGGTACGGTCGGTCGAGTAGTGACCAATACGCTCTGTCTATAGCGATCACACTTTATCACAGGCTTACCCAAGTCTCAAGGTTAACACGGTACAGTTGGGAGAATATTCCACAGAGGCGTTGATGGGGATTACTGTTACGTAAAAAAAAAAATTGTATTGTTTCAGAGCGACGGCAGAGGTCGATGTTAGCGGCCCGGGCGAACAGCTCTGCGTCGCAGAGGTCGATCCGGCACAACGGTGTCGCTGCCCCACCCCCGGCGCCCTCGCAGTCCCTACCCACCCCGCAGCCCGTCAAAGCACCATCCTCTATCACCGGTGAGTCGTACATATGAGCGTCTACACCAGTGTTTACCAACCTATTTGGTTCAATGCAAAAATGTTTTCTATGTCCCCCTTGACCCATGCAATCCTTATCTTATGCCCCTCAATAGCAAATAAAAACCAAGAAATGCAATATTATAGTAGCTATTTTTTTTTAAGTTGCTGATATTCAAACCCTCCCCCATCCATTGACAGAATTGCCCCCATTGTAAAGCCTACGCCCCACCATGGGAAACACTGGTGTACACATTTAACCGCTGTAGAAATAAATTTTTTATCAGTTATGCATTACCACTTGATCTCGAATTCGCGTGATGTTAGATGACGATGAGGCCGTAGATGATAAAGCTTACTGGCTCAGAGTATTTAAGCACTGGTGTATGTATGACTGCCGGTACACAGAAATACTTTTATGTTTAATCGACATGGGAGGTGGTAGCCAGCCAAGCGAGTTTGAAACAATCCTACCATTATCCAATATCCATTACTCCTGGGAATTGAACTCGATTTACAAGGCAAGCGGTAAACCATTGCGCTACGAAGGTAATTGTCCCTGGTCGACAGGTTGACAAAAGAGAAGTATCTGGCAAAAGTATTTAAAGCTTGTACCTTTCTTGTATTTATCTTGTAAATTTTTGAATGTAGATATATATATATCATCATCAGCCTGTGTCAGCCCAATGTTGGACATAGGCCTTCCCCAATGCCTATTCATTTGGGGAGTTTATGCCATCAAGTCGCCACGCTGGGCATGCGGGTTGGCGACTATAGGATTTGATGGGTGTAAAAAGAAAATTGGGTGGGAATTTAGGGGCAGGGGATGTCACTCACTATTTGGGTGGATGTTTGGGGAAAAATAGTAACAGCTGTGGTCTTCGGGGGCGCGAACCAGTATCCATAAGAAAGATGAACCCACTGAAGTAATATATATATTGGTATTTGTGAAGTTTATTTTATAAGAACCAAGTTGTCCTATAATGTAATTTTTTTCTTGTTTCTTATTTTAATCATTGTGTTCAATGCCTTTGTGTCCATTTATGACACGTTTCAAGTTTGGTTTTGCCGCCCATCTAACACACTATCTTCAAGATTTTGTTCCACTATTCGGTTTGACTTCGACATGGCTGGTATAAAGTGCTCCGTATTTGTGTTTTGACAGGTGGTTACACGTTGAAAGGGAAAAAACCTAAGGCGCGGAAGTTAACGAAGGCCGATATCGGGTTCCCCAAGGACTTCCAGCACATATCACACGTCGGCTGGGATGCTAATAAAGGTAAGACGTTTCAGGCCCTGTTTAAACATAACAGGAGGAACGAGCTAAAAAAGAAAAAAAATGAAGGTATATCGAGTTTTCAATTTTATCCCTTTGCGGATCCAGTGTTGATTTTTAATCACTATGGTGGCGGGTTAGATGCGACAGGTGTGAAGATATAGTCGTAAATGGCGGTCTCGAAAGTGGTGGTCCTATGCAAAATTTCGCTGATCCACAATAATATGTTTTATGTTGCATTGAATCATAATTCAGTTCATAATACGAGTAGTGATTGAAATTACAAAAAGTGTCTAGCAACATTTTTTTTAAATATATTGAACTATCAACACGTTACCTGCCAAGCCGTTTTTGCCTAACTTGTGGTACAGGCAATTTGATGTTTTCATCAAAGATTAGCATCATTATCAACCTATGTCGTTTCACTGCTTATGCGATCCTCTGCTCTCCTCATCCAACCTTTTGTTTTTCTTTTTTTTTTTATCTAATTATTTCCTTGTCTCGACGAAGGTTTCGACGTGGACCTGCCCGAGGAGGAGATGCGCTCGTTCTTCTCCAAGGCGGGAATCTCCGACAAGCAGCTGCAGGACCGCGACACTAGGGAGTTCATATACGACTTCATCAACACGCACGGCGGCATCGACGCGGTCAAGGACGAGCTGCACGAGGTGCCCCGACCGATCAAGAGTGAGTCGGCGGTGGGGACGGGTT
>DWQX01003210.1:0-18668 GCA_018245475.1 Pharmacophagus antenor
CCCCCCCCCCCCCCCCCCTTTTTTTTTTAATTTTTCGGGGACCACCGTTTTCTACACAGTGTTTTTGGTGGGCATGGTCATTTGTGTTTTATTTACAGGTGTTTAATTGGTTTTTCTCCCCCCCCCCCATCTACCACAACCTGTGGAACACTACCCGTGAACTATTAATTTCACAATTATTGTTATCCGTCTCTTACCTGCATATTCGCAGGCTGCCCGATAGCTTTTCTAGCAATAAATATATTAATTAACTTATTCTTTATGTACACTGTATGATGCTAAACAAGATTATTGTATATATACATATATATATATATGTACAAAGACGGGATTAACTCTTCGAGTTCTTTCTTCAAGCAAACCTTACATTAATAAGGAATAGGACAAAGCGTGCATGAATTAAAATAAAATGAAAAAGTTACACTATACGATACACGTACACATACGTAAAATAAAATACGACAGTCTAAATACAAATAATATTATCATATAAACGTGGATGCTAAATGAATAATTATAAAATATAATCCAATATATGCATATTATATGTGCATTTAATGACGCTTTTAATGTACCACCATACTTAATGATATTTCTCCGAGTAATGATTTACGAGTGTATGTAGTTTATTACTCTTTAAAAGCAGAAGTTTAAGATTATCATGTAAATAGTGGCGATCTTGATGGTGCTGATAACACGGAAGTGACGGAAACGTGGTTTTAGTTCTGAAATGCCATGTTCTTAAGAATAATAAGACTACCTGAAATTTTAGACGGTGGTAGTTTTTTGATCCGCTTCGGGACGGAGCCAGGGTAGTTTGAATGAGTACGCTATACAAAGTGATGAGGGCAAGTTATGTGGAATTAAGGTCAAGTGAAGAAAAACATTGACCTATGAAAGCGCTCGCTCTATTAGATAACACTTTGACCAACCGTTAGCTCAGTAATTTCATTATAAAAGTTTATTGCAACACTACTGCAATAAGAATACTCGTAGATGTTATTTTATTTACTATGTTAATTAGCTAATTATTAAATAAAAAATAGTAATTGCTCTACCAGTCAACTCCACTTCAATTAATATAAAAGCTGTGCGATGCTCATAATAACATAAAATTAAAACAATGCAGTCTTTGTACGAAACATAAATGAGCGTATGATTTTAATTACGATATAAAAATATTCCCACACGAATTCGCAATTAATTTCATATTCACACACTGTGTTGGAGATTCATTGTGGAAAAGGTTTTTCGTTAGCAAAAATTTCAACATTGCCGTTTCAAAATAACGACCCTTTGATTTGGATATCGAACACGCTAACACAGTAAGGCACGGTATACACTGGTGTTACACTTTTTTTTGTTTCAGCCCGCACAAAAACTTTCGCAATCAACTAACTCTGTCGCGGTGTTTGCGGAATAACAAACCGCAGGCGGGCCCGCTTTGACGATAAGCGGGATTTAGATGAATGTACAAATATTTCAATGTACACATGCGCTACGGTTTTTAGTGTTTCGAAATCTACAGAAGCCAAAATGAATGTTTAGCAAATAGATACCGTCTTTGACAGAGTGTGTGTCAAACTAACACAAGTCATCAAATTATATCAAAAAATATCTTAATTCATTGACTTAAGGAAGGGGAGAACACATTGATTGCGTCCGTCGCGCGGGGGTTTACCTGCTTGCGTTGTAATGCAGAAATCCCATTTTCGATTCCCGGGCCACAAGAGTAGTGGAGTTTTCTGGACGAACACTCCTCACCATCTACGACCTCATTGTCACTTAACCTGAACTGAAATCAAAATCAAGTGTTAGCCCATAACCGATTAAAAAAACCGTAATATTATTGTATCGGTTTTTAAATTTAATGAAAGGGTCAGAGTTGGGTTCGTTTCACACGTTTCATAAACAACCGTAGCGGATTAGGTTACCTACCCGAAATACCGCTTCGTGTTTCAACATCATCTCTCAAGATCTTAGCCATATTATAACTATGTAGATGAGGAAAACTCCCGTGTCACAGCGACGCTATCGGGGACTCTCAGCTTTAATATAAATGTAAATTTAATCTCTGTCAATAAGGACTTTTTTCATAAAGTCTTACCTCATTGGCTTGGCGCTTGGAGTAGATTTTGGATTCATATCATTAAAATGTGAAGACTTCGCGTCAGCTTCAACAGTGATATAAAACTCAGGTTCTGATATATTTCATTATATTGATAATTTATATACAGTACAGGGTCGAGTCGAATGTCCACTTGATGGTAAAGTTATAACCCTTTCGAGAATGGCGGTACCAAAAAGCCTAAAAGCCTGGCTTGTTCTACTTATGGAATAATTTAAATTTAATTCTATTATTCATACAAGCGATACTTTTCAGAACTCCGTGACTATATAAAAAATTTATATACTAAATATTGCTCCATTTAATTGCAAATTGCAATCTTGACCTTTTCGTTTTATTCAATGTACATTTATTTATTATGTTGATGTGTATTAAATGTTATGAGCTTGCCGTGCAGGCACGCCCTTGGTAATAAGTAGGCCATGTTACTAATACGTATTTACGAATTATCAAGTATTAAATCTAAACCGAAATCGGTAGAACCACGTGAGCACTGAATGCGCAAAATTAACTATAAAATATTTACTCATGTTTGAAGTATGAACATGAAAATATACACAGTTCAGTTTTACGTTTATAATACTTTATTTTGGATTGCCTCCGTGGAGCAATATTTTACCCACTTGCCATATAACGTGGAAGTCACGGGATCGTTTTACAGGCTACAGAAGTAGTCTGGATGGTGGTAAGGTGTTCGAATCCGCCTGGCTACCTACACCCCCATTGTTAATCTATCGCTATATAAAGATATATATATCTTTATATAGCGATATAGTATAGATATATATATATAAACTTTTCGGAGTGAATACGCTTTAACATCTACGGCCTCGATGTCACTTAACATTAAATGAAATCGCGTTTAAGTGTTAGCACATAATAAAAAAGTACGTACTCTTATGGATTAAAAAAATCAGTAGTATTCAAATCATAATCGACCAATGGTTTCTTCGCTCGACCAAAGCAGGACAACCGGTTTCTGTTCTAATTGTATCTGTGCGTCTTTAGAAAATTACAGTCTTCATGGTATCTATCCCTCCGCAACCCATTACAAAGTATCCTATCTTAAAGCTACAACATTAGTAACAGTGTTGCGTTTGCTTAAGTTAATATGTAGGTAGAGTTATTTAACGTTTGCTAGATAGGCAATGCAAGAAAAAAAACGAAGCTTGCTTCGTGCTATTTTATCGATGTCTGTTCCTCTTGCTTGCTATATAAATCTTCGTGATCCTTCGAGCCGGAGTACGTTTTCTAAATTCACTATTCCTTTTTATTAGAAAGTCTGATATTTATTGAAATCATATTAAAGCATATCGATTTTAATGCGTTTAATATGGTTTGAATTGATGTATATTCGTTACACAAAATTGACTTTGAATTTGAAGTTTTCTATCCTAATAAAAATCGGGGTTATAAAATAAAAGGCTTAAAGGCTGCAGCTAATCGCTAATCACGTAACAGGAAGGTTCCTGTTTTGACTCTGTGGCTAAATAAATGGTAAAGTTTAGATGTTGGATGTTTTTTTTCAGCTTGCTAGATTATTTAACTTTTTTTGAAACTGCGGGGGTAACATTATTGCCGTATTAGGTAATCAGACATCAGAAGGAAGTTAGATACATATTCTAAGCAAATAAACTTCACCTTTGATAATGTTATCACTTAACTTTGTCATCCCACGACGTGATAAGTTGAGATCAAAAATTTGCTTATTGTAAGTAGAACATCATTGCGCCTGTACGCTAAAAGTATTATTTTTATTTAAGATTGCAATACACAACTCCGGCACGATGACTAGTAGATACTTAGAAAATCAATGTTCAAACAAATCGATTATTTGCATTCTATGTAGTCAGAAAATCGATAGCGTCATAAAACTGGGTTATGTTTATACACACAGCGAAGGTATACGTCTCGCACGCCGCGCGTTCGTCACCGCCGTCCGGGCGGGTGACGCATCGCATCGGCTATCGACCATTTGTACAAACACCGTCACGACGATAAACATTCATATGCTAATGTTTACGTTTGTCTGTCGGTCGCGCAGCGCAAACAGACGCGTGCTGCGCTGTATGATTAGACGATGATTTTTATCGCTCGCTTACGTAAAGCTCTCGATTGCTCCAAGTGTTTGTTTCGTGTTGATAAGAATGCAATTGATAAATATAACTTGTTTATGTGTAAACTGTGTAGGTAAGAAATTTATCTTGTCACTTATATGCGTACATATATAAATATTATTTACAACGAATAAATACTGTCGTTATGCGAATGATTAGCTGTTTAATGTCTCAATGGCTCGCTTTAATTCTTCAAATGGTATATGGTACTTCTACAATAACGATTAAAACAGCCCCTGAGTTTTAGGCCTAGCTCTACTCAGGTACAGCACAACAAAGGAACCGGCTTTAGAATCATTGCGTCAATCAAAAATGCATGAAACGCCTAACCGTATAAAGTTTATTTTTAATTGAAATTGAACTGAGATAATGTTCAACTTATTTATGTCACAGTGTTGCCGCACTGAGCAATTTGTCCACGAAGTTTAAACAAACACATGTCGAATAACAACTACTTTGTATGTATGGCTCACATAGTTTATAATTACAACAAAGGCTTACAACGTTGTTTATTTTTTTTTTAAATATTATAGTCTTCGGCGTCTATTGATTTAAATCCGGTTGTATGCACCAGTGCTCCGATGTATAATGAATTTGCTTATCGCCATCACAAATCGTCGTTTTGTTAGCAAACGCTTCTCGTGTTCCTAGAAATGCTAATTTGAGTACTAACCGGGTAGTGAATACATATATAACGCCGCTCCGGCTATGTTCAACATTTTGTTCAAGATTGGATTTTGAATATTTCTACTATTCAACAACTGTCGCAAGTACTTCCCTATGTATTTAAATTATTTAAAACGTGAATTTATGTCCTCACAATAAGTGTTTATGTATTTCCAATATAAAAATCAAAGCTATAATTTTATAACCTTGAAATAAAAATATTAGTAGTAAAAACTTAGTAGTACATTCGAAAAAGTACCTTTAAAACTAGTAGCTGTTTCTACAAGTTATAGTAATGTTTTCAAGAGTTATACATACGTATGTGTGTAGAAAATAATATTTTAGGATAATTTGCAGTTTACGCAGTTTTAAAATGTATTATATAAAAATATCATTACGATCCTCATATTTTTTATATAGTGCTGTTAGAGTACAATTTAATTATTAACAAAAACTATACCATTTGGACAATTTGTATGCAATTCCACACAATGTGGTCTGGTGTGGTAGTAACACCCTTCTAGTGTTATTGAAAATCATTTCTGAACCAATTCATGGCACAAACCATGTTCGTTTTTCATTAACGGCTAAGATAAAGCCCTTAAAAACCGTGTGGTAATTTTTGTTTCACTTAAACCTTTTATCTATATTTAGCTTATCAAGATAATACACGAAAACTTGGTTTTATGTAGGGTTGACGAGCGATAAGTCACATTTCTATACTGTTAACGATTCTTAAGTGAAATTATTTGTAATTTCATCAAATCGGTTTGAGCCTGTGAGACTTTATATATATATATATATATATGTCGATTTGTTTTAAGATATTGCATGCTGGAAAATTTCACTTCATTGAACTTCATATTGACACATCAGATTTGAAACGTGTAATTAAAATAGTAGTACAAAGCATTAGAATAATTTATGCATAACATTGATGAATAGCACACTCATGAGGGCCCACAGGGAAAATAACTCTATTTTGAAATGTAAATTCTCAATGATTCGACGGCCCAGGGCTCTTTGTCTGGGTGATTGCCAGATGAAATTAAAAAAAAAACATGAATTAAAATTTAAAATAAAAAAGTAGAAAACATAGTCATATTAAAGATGTTGTTGAAATTCGATAAAAGTTATAATCATTAATATTAAATATTGACACATGACTTCTGTATCGATTCCTTTCCGTTGTGCCAATTGTTAGCCGTAATGAAATCTATGTATTATAAACGAGTATTAAAGAAAAACTGACAGGAAGAAAAGAGCAATTCTGGCATCTAACAAAAAATCTTCATTGTATGTGCCCACAAAGTGTTCATATGATTTGGAAATAATAATTTAACAGTCATTACATGATTTCAAGTTTTGTATCCTTCATTTTTTTTTATATTTAATGTATATAATAAGACCGGCCGGTACCCAATTTAAACTACATAGTGCACTAACATTATTAGTTCATAACCTCTACAATGTTTAAGCACCCAATATCTAAACACATTATCATTGAGGTAAAGAAATGGAAAAACAGTTCATGTATTAATATTTTTTACATAAACGTATATATTAGTGCTCGGGCTTGTTTCTACCACTCTAAAATATTTTACCAGTGGATGATAGTGAAAAAATAGATTCAAACACAGTTCAGATGTCGCTTCCGTAGCCGCTTCTAGACGCTTCCGTACCCGTTCCTAGCGGCGTCATCGAGTACTTTATCTTTGTCACAATATTGAACCAGTCTCGATGGGAATTAGCGCCTGCAAAGAATTACATCTATCTATACATAGAAAGATGTTAGCCTGTCTGTCTGGCCGTTACAATAGACTCTCGAGGGAGGGCCCTCCGTAAAGTCACTTCCAGGTGGGAGACATCTGAATATTTAAACGACCCTTGCGCTGAATTTAGGCAATGGTGCAATTTAGTTTAGTTTTTCGTAATATAATTTTTTGGTAATTAAAATATCGGTCTGGCAATAGCTAACCCCTTTGATAAATCAGCCATCGATGACATATATTTTTTCGATAAATTATTATGACAGACAGCCTGCATCGTGCGGGCAGCACTGCATTAATCGATGTGATTGATCTTGGGAAGACCTATGATCGGCTGGAGTCTATAGGCTTGATCAAAAACGCTGATGATATAATATTGTTTTCAAAACTCATGTTTTTTCGCATAATACATATAAAGAATCAAAAACGGAATAAAGAAACGTCCAACGTTGTTAATGTTTGCATTAGCGTTATAACTTAGCTGAAGGCCTGAGCACACGAGGACTTATACCACGGCCATAAACGAAAAAAGTATTTGTACTCACATGTTCCGGTTACGTAAACCATGCATCAAACCAATGCCAATAATTTGTGCTGAAACATAAATAATAAAAGTTTCAGTGAGTTACGGATAGTTATCTCAAATTTATACCATAACTATCATTTTCGTAAAATAAAAATGTTGAAGGTTTTTTTTTATTCAAGCAATTTGTTAAATATCTCTCAACTTATGATTTGGGCCATACACCAAAAACGCTTTATTGTGCCACACATGAGGGGCGTAGAGGATGGTTGACGTCGTGTTAAAGATTAATCTTACGCGGAAATTGTTTTTCGTAAATTGTTATTCGTTCCTTTTTCGCGCTCAAATATGATGAGTTTATTAGGCGCGAATAAATAATGTATTTCTCCCCTTTTGTCGTGCAGTGTGTACGCTACGTGGGAATATCTCTGCAATTTATTTTCCATATCAAATGTGAGAAACAATATTTTATTAAAATTCTGCGTTTATTTTTTGGTTTTAATTTCGTAGATATTTCATACATGAAAGAAGTATATGGTTTAATAATTACCTATTAAATAATGCATACAGAAATTGTTACGTAATTCTTTTGACATTGTATCATGGATTTTGAATTGCATTTAATTATTGTGTATTTTTCTCAAGTGTGGGTAGATATTTTGGTACATAAATATCTTTTTTAGTCACTAATGATGGCCTCTTCGTATAAATAAATGTTTTTGTTTCTTGTAACGAATCTTTAGCATTTATAACTATTTCGCTCTTATTATCAGTAATTATGTCTCACGTCCGTCTAATTTTACATTAGATTAAAACAAGATTGCTTAAAAACACTACACTATACTGGTTAATGCCCTTGATTTGACCTATTCAACCGCCAGATGAATACATGTTCAACGCTTCGTATTAAAAAAGTTATCCGCGAATTGACATAAATTTTTTCAAACCTAATTACCATCACTCAAAACAGACGAACAATTAAATTAATAATAACCCTTCAACGTTATTTCATGTGTTAATGCTCATTTACACCGAGCGCTATAACTGTATCCGAAACCCGTTTACGTCGGTAACTGCGTTCGGATATATCCGTAGCGCGTTACAGCGTCCAAATTTACAGCATAATATTTAATATCATGTCAGTGTTACAATCCGTCGATATCCGACATTATCCGCATCGTTGTATATTAATTTCGATTTACCAATGTAACTGAATCTTTCGTTGTGAACGTAACTTGTGACCTCTATGCAGCATGCCTGTATCTCGTCGCCGGATGCCGTCATTTCGAAGTTATAGTATTCGCTAAAACCTACCTCATACGTTTTTCGTTATAAAGATACTTTATAGATTTGCTTTCTAGAATAGAACTACAAATTTATTTGTAATAAAACAAACATACAGTGTACAGTACTATGACGTTTTGTAATATTAACGCGTTCGTGTTTCGCATAATCCGCACACCGACGCGGCGCGGCGGTTATAAAATAAAAAAGAAACATCGATTCTATTAAACGCAAAGTCGTTTAATCATCGAGAACTGTGAATGGCCAACACGCGCGAAGCGATTTCCGTGTGACAAATAAACGAATGCGGGAGCCGCGGGGGGAGGTGAGAGTTACGCGGAGCCAGGGGGGGTACGATTGGGTAAACACAATTAGAGAGAACTGGCGCCCGTCCAGCGTCCCAACTTTTAATTGATTCCAGCCCTACCGGGACCGATACGTCACTCCTGCGGTCGCGTCCGCGATAATCCCCCGCTCCGGAGCGGCGACCTTCGAACGGGTGTTCATTTTGAACTGTGAACGCTAAGTCGGCATTACTGCGCGGTCTTCCTTTTGATATTGACGCGGAAAGCAAATTGAAGACTTCGTGTATTTACGATATGTCCTAATCGATTTCTGCTTCCATTATAATCGATTAGCTAACAATTATTTTGATGGAAATAATTGTAATAACTATTTTAAACTTTTGTGATTTCTGTACATTTATGAGTACAAAAAATTTCGGGTGTATATTGAATAGATATCTGTAAAGTAAGGATCGCAGCCGATCTCACTCGCGCCGCAACTTAGAGAAATTAAAGTTATCGTTATAAATATCTTCGTTTGAAAGACCCGAATTTTATTGTACTTAAAAAATGTAGAGATCGCGTTTAATTAGAAGTTTAAACTTTCAGATATAAGGACCCGAATTTTATAATCGAAGAGGTTATTATAACTCTTATTATATCATTTTTAAAGTTAGCGTGGAAACGATAGAGAAGTTTTCTTTTTATATTTTCGTACGTCCATTTGAAGATTTGCTTTTACCGCGCCACCTTGCTTAAATTATACTGAAATATGAATTAATCGGCACCTGCACTGCGTTAGCAACGACGGGAGTTGAAAAAGTTATATATATATATAACTTTGGAGTGGAGTAAATATACGTATATATATATATAATTACTCCACTAATACTCTTCCGTCTCCGTTCAGTCAACAACCATACTTACGCACTGGCTCAGAAAATCAATAATATCAGTGACTCGGCCAATGACCACACTGAACATAAATAATTTGTAAATATATCAAAATTAATTAAATGAAACAAACATAATTTAAAAGAAAGTTTGATGACAGTGTGTTACTTACGCCACCGCCTAACAATTGTTACTTCATTGGTTTTATCTACAAAACATGATACATCGGTATTGAGATTTTTATTATTCTCTTTTTCTATTTGACCTTGATACCTTCTATCGTATTTCATGGCTTGTAATATTTGCAATAATAATAGGCATTTTCGAGGCATTTAATAGATCATCTAGATTATTTTTATGAGCAGACACCCTCCGTGGAAGAATATTTATGTTCCCTTTTGAGCGTCTCTTTTTGTTTGGGTTTTATTTTTTTGAATTAAATTAGATATGTAAGTATGGAGAGAGTAAGATATACGGCCGTTGAGATTCTGTAAGCGTATGTTATATGCATAAGCCGAACTGGGAAGGTATTCGTGTTTAGTAAGCCGTGAATTATACTTTTCAAGAATTTACGTGTTCAGCATGAGATACCCACCCGTATTTAATGCTAACGCTTTTTTTACGTGTTAAACGGGTTTTCTTGTCTACGAAAATATTGTATTATTAGCTAATAGTTTTAAATATATGCTTATAGAGTTCAAAATTCTTAGTAATTTATAGATTGGCTTATATATCAACTAGCAGATTAAACAGCAAGTCTTGGATATATAAAATTTACAGAATGCGTTAATTAGGATGAAGGCATCCAACAATAAACCGACTAGTAAGTTATGGGATTTAATAAAATGCAAATTCAAAATAAAAGTTTGATGTTTTTAATTGTGGTAATCACAAACAAAATTCTCCATTTCTGGTATTTCAATGTTGTTTATATTAGCTTATTAACAAATATTGACGTGAATCTTGATCGATATAAAAATAACTTTCGTATATTACAACAGCAATCTACAATGCGGCTTTAATGTAGCATTGCAAAAGGAATTGAAAATGGAATTGGCTATCAGGGATCATATTAAATCACAGGTCCCATCTCAGGATCCACTCGGGCGGTAAGGGCGGTGTAACACGCGAATATTGTATGAAATTTTAGGTTCGCGCGTCACGGAACGTAACCATGTTCGTGTAGCCGGCTTGGCGAAATAAACTTCGACGCGTAACCAGGTTTACTTTAAGTAACAATAATTCGATTGATGAAACATCACACGTTCGTGAACTTAATATATCAGGATATCTGAATAATATTTATCTCAGCAAAACTATCATTAATTAATTCGTATTGACTTCAAAACTAGGTGCGTGAGAGAACGAGTAAATTATGTTCAGAAATTTGTCAGTAAAATGAAAACTATACAAGTGTTTTTATTTGTTTGAGTCCATGTGGGTTGTTTATACCAGGAGAACGGGGGCGGTACTTACATCATTACATTATATCTCCCATTGTAAAAATCATACACACTGCTCAAATAGTATACATTAATTAATACTTACGCTATTTGTCAACAGATCGCGCTTTAATAAAATATTAAATGTATCAAAATATAATCTCCATTTTTTTTTCCTATAAATAGAGAAAATTATTCGACAAGTTACAGTGTGGTATATGGACTGTTATTATCGAAGTGTCCATGCCTGTGTGTGTATGTGGTGTGAAGCAATCTCTCTTCAATTTTACACGCATTTGAACGTAACGAGATCACGCGGTGGGATTGTACGGACACTGGGGCGCTGAGCGACATTCAAATATTTGTGACTGTGCTTCTGCGCTTGTGTGCATCCATCGATTGGTTATAATAAGAATCTTTTCTAATCGGATATTGGTTAATTATTGACCTCGGTTTCACCTGATGTTAACTGGCAATCAGGGCGTGGATGGTAAAACTTGTTCTCCATAAATACTTGTGACCCTTACATGTATGAAATTAAGGGTAGTTGCTAACCAGGCGAGTTCGTCAAACTCTACCACTATCCAGATTTTACAGCTCATGTGACCGGGAATCACACTCGTTATCTCCACTTATAAGGCAAATGGTAAACCACTGCGATATGCAGGCATTAAAATCTATTAACATTGTTCGTTTAAAATTGTCTTTCTTTTCAACTATGAATACAGAAATGTATAAAAATGTATCTTTCAAGGTCTCTGTATCACAGTCCGTCTAGATACTTTGCGCGTAAACTCACCTCGATTGTGGTATCTTCAAATAAATTTATATGTGGAGGGTAGAAATAAATTATTACGTTCCAACACAGTTAAGAGATCAGTAAACCAGTTTATCATTCGACACCATCGCAACGCGTACAATATCCCTCCATATCCAATTAGTAACCGAATACCAATCGATAAGTTCGGAATATCAATAAAAATAAACTCGGATCATATTATAAAACGTACACAAACTGGTGGTGGGGGTTATATATGCATCTGTTCATCTCTCACAATGCATTCCCTGCATTTGTATGTAGTGTTGCTTTTTTCCTGCGCCGCCTGTTACACTGTGTAGTAATGAATACACCTATTAGTCGAACAAGTTTTTTTTTTAATCTTCTCTCGAACAATTTGTGAGCGTTTAAATTTTTTTTTCGCTACACTAACACCGACGCGTAGTTATTGATGTGTAGAAGGATTTAAATAGAACGTTGTAAATGCATTGAGGCGAGATAGCGTTCTTTATATATGGCTGGTACGTTTTATAGTTGAACTGATTTGTTTTATAAAATTGTTACGATACTACATTTTGTATAAAGCTGTACAGGTGATTAATACTTGTTGGTATTAAATACTGATCGAAACTGATTTTTTGATAAAAAGGATGTATTTGGTCTTCATTTGTTATTCAAGAATTAAAATTAAGATAAAAATAGCAAATTAATCATTTGATTTTACATTCTTCAACTAAATAGAATAAAAAAATAACTCCTTACTAAAGTTAGTAGTTATTAGTAGTAGAACTGTTTTAAGACAGAAGTCCTTTTATTAGTTAAATAAATGAGAGCACAATTTAGCTAAAATAAATAATTGTTTTGTTTCTAGTCGCCGAAAACAACTTTTTTTGTACATAAGTTTTTGATTTTAGCAGAGTTACTACTAATCTTATGAAATGTATTATGAAAGGAGTAATTTTTTTTTCTTATAGAAGTTGTCGTACCGGAACGGATCAATTTATGGTATTCTAGACCAATACGTGCAGCACGGGCATCTTTGCGCGAGCCTTACATCTCTCACACCGTAATCTAACCACAAACAGCAAGATTACGATTCGGCACCTTGTGAAAGGCGGCCGGTTTCAACCTTTTAATCATTTCAAGACGAATTATGATTCGTAGAAGACTCGTATTCGAGTAAAATGAGCAATACGATGGAGCTTAAACGTGGTAGAAGTTGTCGAAACAGTAGCATTGTTTACGTTTTTCTAGGACACTAGGACTACTAGTTTTTTTTTTGTTATAAGCAAATGAGCATGCAGTTCACTTTATGTAAAGCAACTTTCGGGGTGCCACAGCTGGCGTTGTCGACCTTTAAGAGAGGATTATGCTCTTTTCTTGAAAGTGCCTTAGTCGTATTAGTCCTGGAAAGTCAGTAGTGTCGAGTTAAACCAAATTAAACCTGATTAAAAGCATTAGATATGGTAAAACGTTTACTGGTAAATTTTTTGGTATTGGTTATTTGCTAACACTTGACTTCACACCCGATTTTATTTAACAATGAGGCTGTAGATAGTTAAGCATACTCGTCCAGAATACTTCTGGCTCTCAAATGTATGACTGCCGGAATACAGCAATTCTGTTGTGGCACCAAATTGACATTGATAGCGGTAGCTAGCCAGGCGGTTTCGAAAATCCCTGTCACCATCTACACTACACCAATTCTGTGGCCCTGGTATCGAATGTTAGTCAACCGCGATAAAAGGCCAGCATATAAACCGCTGCACCACGAAGGCAAGTCGCAGAAAGTCAAAAGTACACACGGTGTACCAAGTCTTGAAAGAGTTAAACAGTTTCATTTTATAATTAGCCTCATTGGCATCGGTTGGCGTTTCAGCCATCGCGTGCTCGAGCACATCGCGCCGCATTTACGACTTGTTTCGACAACTGACCGAACACCGAGTACTGGTAGCAAAAAAAAACGTACATAAAATAAATATATATATCGTGCATTTTTAAATGCACGAAACCGTGCGTCCGGGCGCTGAAGTTCACGTGTTATTAAGCCGCGCGCGATCGGTCGGATAATGTCTTTAAACATTTATCGTACACGCTCACCCCGCGGAATTATTTTACGGCAATGAGGCGTATTGTTCAATTTATTTTTCCGATTGCTTTTTATTTAAATTAAATGGAGCAACGACCATATTAGTTTCAACTTATGACTGTCTCTTAGGCGCAGTGGTTTAGCCGCTTGCCCAGTAACGCCGTGGCCACGGGTTTGATTTCCGAGTCACAGGAGTAGTGGAGTCTGCATGAGTGGTAGGATTTTTAAAACCCGCCTGGCTAGCTACCACCCTCAATGTTAATCTGTGACCATAACAGCATTTCCTGTTTTCGCCAGTCATACCTGTGACAGCCACATCTATTCTTGGTCAACACGCTTTACCATCTACGCCCTCATTGTCTCTTATGATCAAGTTAAATCGAGGATATGTGTTACCCATAAATGATAAAAAAAAATAATTAATTGTGTAATTTATTGGTACAAAGCTCACATTGCGGGAACTCCATGATTCAATGAAACAAAAAATGTTATTGCTTATTAATTTAATTATTATGCTAGTGGCGAAACGTGTTGAGATTGCAGTTTAATCGTAGTGTTTGAGATTGAACAAAATTTAATAAAGTTAGGAATTTTTTTTTGTATCTAATTTATTGTCTTCATTATTAATTACGTAATTAAATATGAATTGTTCATTCTGGGATAACATTTTGAATTAAATTACGTACAATTTTTTTTTTTTATATAAAAATAAGACGAAAAGTTGTTAGTCATGATAATAGATGGCGTTGAAACGATACTCATATTTTCCCTCGTAATCCTAATTTTGTTTATAAAGTAGAAAATATTGTATTGTCATGTGTATTTTAGTGTTTTCTGATTAAATAGACCTCATGAACTCCATATTTAATTATGTTATAACATTATTTCGGACTGAAGTAAGAAGTAAGACTAAACTAAAATTTTCTGTCAGCCAATAAACAAATCATTTTTTTCTGCAAATACTTTTAATTATTATATCTTAATTTATCTACTTACTACTAGTAATAAAAGTAATACATATTTTATGATACAGCACTTACAGTTAAGGGCCGTGTAAAAGCTTTTTACCTCGCCACAGATAGTTACTTGAGCGCTCGAATGTTTTATGCATCATCTTCAACAAGTCCTACTTGGGCCGAACCGCGGACGGAGGCAAAAAACCTTTTCTTGGCTGTATTGTCCTTTTAATTTGCTGTTCGGCTAAATACGCAAAAAAAATCTTCACTGCCTTTGTGTTTTACTCGCTCGGCTTGTAGCGCGGAGATTCCTGGTTAGATTCCGGGGCCACCGGAGTAGCGGAGTCTGAATGATGACAGGGTTTTTAAAACCTGCTTAGCTAGATAACACCTTAAATACCAATCTGTCTGTCAAAGCCTATAATTTTTATAAAGATATTAACAAAGGTAAACTACAGAAATAGAACGTTGTTGTTACATAACTCTTATAAAACAGTTCATTGTATCGTGTCCGTCAGTCTACCTACCTACCGATCATGTCGGATAACGTCGTCCGCAAGGGTTTAAAAAATATTAATGACGTCAACACTATCCACGCGCCGCTCACTAAATAATTCCGATCCAGCAATTTACGTGGCAATTTAGCGGTACGTGATAAATAGACATTTAATCCCGCGCTGGAATTGTCCGCGACGTCGGATACTATCGAAGTGCAGATTATACATTTCAATAATTAATGCAGCCGGAATTAACGCTTTCGATGACTTTACCGTGTAGTTAATAGGTGGTATGTGTCATTTCTTTGTACCTTATGGTATCGCATTATGAGCCATAATAATTAGACAAAAGTATTTAAGAACAAATCCTATAACAAGCGGTTTAGCAAAACATAATGAATTTAATCATCGGTGACCAAATATGCTTACAACTTAACGCGGTCCTGAACATGGCTAGATAAATAGATCGAGGAGAGCAAACTACATTTAAGGTGTATACTAAAAATCAATGTCGTGAGTGGAAATTTTAATTTCGTGTTTATTTGTTTTTTTTTTTCGTTTATAACCTAACTCAACCTCAGTTTCACCGGATCTTAAGTGACAATAATGCCGTAGATATTGGTAGTGTGTCCGCTCAAAATATATCTAGATCTCACATGTATGACCGCCGAAACAGCAATATTGTTATAGAGGCAAATTGACTTTGAGAATAGTAGCCAGCTAAGAAAGTTCGAAAAACCTACCGCTATCCAGATTCCACTAATCGAACCCGAGACGTCGACGTTTCAAGGAAAGTGTCAAACCGCAGCGCTACGGAAGTAGTGAATAAAAACTTTCCTTAAAAAAAGATATATTTACACTTGTATCTTAATATGTAATTAAAATATTTCTTCCTTAATTTCATAACACGTTACACATTCATTGCAAATCATTTCGAGTTTGTCTACAACACATCGCAGAAACCATTTCCTATTATTTCATAACGCGAGTTTACGAGTACACGCAAAATGATTCTATCAGTTAAGATAAAAATTAAAAATTTATGAGCGGTAAAGCTTTATCGAAATTTTAATATTTAAAATGTTTTTAATAAATTACATTGGAAAACTTCATTAATTTTTATTAAAATCATATTTCGTTGTACTTTTTAAAATAACTTTTCACAACAATGTATCGTTTATCAAAGCTTCCGTTCCTGTAGTAATGGTCACTTTTAAACATAACTTATTATCTTTTTAGCCCTTTAATTACACCACTTAGAGTGCTTACACACAAGTTATAACACCTTACAGACCGGAACACATTTAATGATGTTAACGTAATACTGTTAGGCAGAACATTGCCTTAAATTAGTGCTAAAGTTAGTGTAATCAGAGGCTGTATTATCACAGTATCCCAAAACTAGATTTACTTAAGAAATGATTGAAACAATCGTGTTTAAGGAATCTCCGTATAAATAAATTACTAAATATGTAGAGATTTTAGTGAGCAGGAATAAATTGTATAAAACAACGAATTAAAAATTGCAACATCTTCATTACCTTGTCTAAGGTTTGGCACTTGCTAACCATATATCTTTCTTTTTGTATTACAAGACGTAAAAAATATTTTAACAACAATATATAATATAATTATATACAGGTTTCTATGTCCTCTTTTAGGCATTAAAACGCTTGCGCTAGAAAACAGCTCTTCTTTATCGTAAATGACTGTTCGTTATTGTATTTTAGTGTGCAGCGGATATGAAGTAGCAAGTATAAGATTTATGTTTGTGTATGTGTTTACGTGTCACGCTGCATTAGGCTTTTAGTCATAATGGGAACTATCACTTAAAAAGACAACCAAAAAAAGAGTAATTAAAAATCATAATATAACCTTTGCTGCGTAAGTACATATTTGATTTGGCTTGCCCTGTAGGCTTGCCGCAAATTATTGTTAGTAAATATAAATTTAGAATATTTTTTGTTTTTTTTTAAACTTGCAACCGGTGCTTGACTATGAGCAGAAGAGATGCGTGGGAGCTTCCGGCATGACAATAATCTCGTCCGATATGACCTCTAATTTTTTAGTTGGAGTAGTAAATAGGAACAAATCTCTAAACTATTAATTTTTATTATTATCATCAATCATATTTATCACAACCGTAGTATACCCACGAAGGTTCATTACTAACCTTTCATTATTAAATATAATAATGTTTTTGTTTGTTAAACCATTATCATAATTCTTTAACTCTATATGATATTTGTTTTACAGGTACGTATTCATCTGTGGTATGATTTACCCACCGCTAATATCAAACCAGGTAAATCCCATCGTAAATATTTCATATTTATTTCATTGGCCACAACACGAGTGAAATGTTATTGAATAAAAAGAAAATATACCAATCACGAAATCACATTTGAAAATATGAACGGGGGAAAAATATATTTTTCCATTTCGTGATATTTTTCAATTTCCCGTATATTACGTTCGCCATCCGACGTTAATCTGTACGTAAATATTAGAAATTTGCTTTCTTTTTCCATTTAATTTCCTCCGCGATTGGAATTAGTTTGGAGCGGGCGACTAGCTAAAAGTTGTACTGCGGCCGGCTCGGAAGTGGGTTCATTTATCACTGGGCGATCTAACGGCGCGCCGTAGTCATCGGACGGTCGCTCCGTGTGTGCCTAGAACCCGTCTGTGTATATTGCATGTCATCATTTGTCCCGAGACTTTGAAATTTATGGCGCGGTACAATTAATAGGGGACGCGTGATTCATTTAAAGCGTTTGTGTAATTTTTAAATATTTTTTTTTTATAAATGAATAAATTATTTATTTAAAAACAATTACATTAAAAAATTATCACTACAAGTGATTTCTTCCAGCCAACATTTGGGGAATAGAAAAATAGTGAAGATAAAGGTTACACAATAATTCAATATATGTAAAAGTTTATTTTATCTTAATAAACTTTTACATATTCATCATATGGTGCAATTAGCGGACGGAATGCTGATAAGCGTTTTCCACCAGTCAACCCGCGCGCTGGTGAAAAGTGGAAGCAGGTGTAAGACTAGCGATAAAACCGCCCCTTATCACCCACCGGCTTATATGTATATGGGCACGTCCTCTCGTGCAGAACACTAAACGCAATAGGCCCCAAGTTCCTGGAAAACTCTATCCTTACCAACAATGTTATATTAGGTCTTAGTGGTCTTATATAAAATAAAGCCTTTCTTGTCTTCATACATTTG
>DWQX01003211.1:0-18656 GCA_018245475.1 Pharmacophagus antenor
TTTGTTTTTGACCCCCCAATCATGAACATCGGCGAGAACCTCATTTGCCTCTCTCTGGATCTCCTCGGTTTTCTGCCAGGAGAAGATCAGCACGACGTCGTCTGCGAACGACTGACAGTGTGTCCCGCGCTTCTCCAATTCCTCAACAAGAAGTGGATTCAGGAGCAGGGTCCAGAAGGTTAGGCCACCGATGAATTCCTGCACGCACCCCTTGGTGGTCTCTCTGGCCCACTCAGCCCCCACGTACCTGACGAACACCTTGCGTTCGCTGAAGTAGCTATCGACAAGGCGTCGCAGATTCACGGGGCAGCGAGTCTCGGCCAGTCTGCACCGTATAGCAGGCCACCAGGCATTGTCGAAGGCTCCCTCTATGTCCAATGATACCAGCATGACGATCTCGTTCTCCCTGAGCCTCGTCTTGATGTGCTGGACCATGTCACAGAGGGAGTCCTCGGTAGACCTTTGTGGCATAAAGCCGTATTGGTGGTTGCTGATATACGGGACAGAGTACCACCGGATCCTACGGGCCAACATTTTCTCGAGGATCTTGCCCATTACGGGCAAGTGTCCTATCGGTCGGTAGGACTTCGGGAGCGTGTAGTCCTCCTTGTCCGGTTTCCGCAATGCTACAACCACTGCCTCCTTCCACCTCCTGGGGAATTAGGATAGGGCGAGACACCGGTTAGAGTGCGTTAAGAACAGGCTAGCATATACGGTGATGGCCGCCCGGCAGATGTCCACGGTGAGGCCGACTGCGCCAGGAGCCTTCTTGGCATTGAAGGTCGACATGGACCATCGAAGTTCCTCCATCGTGAAAGGGGGGTCGCATGACTCACCATGCTCCCCCTCGTTGATGTCATCGGCTTTAACTCTTACAGCTCTGTGGTCCATATTGTCCTCCCCAGAGGTGTCCTCTGGGAAGAAAACCTCCGCCAGGATCCTGGCTGATCCCTCTGCGTCCAGCACCCGTCCTCCCTGGACGAGAGGGACGTTCTCTCGCCTCACCTCCGTTCGGCGCATCACACGGTAGATCCCGTCCCACATGGTCTCGCGCTTCTGCCTGTCGCAGAACCGTTTCCAACTAGTGGTCTGAGCGCGTTACGCCTCGAGGCGTTAATTCTCCTTCGCGTCGATGTACTCGCGCACGACCAACTCCCTACGGGCCGGCCGAGCATTGACGATCCGTCTCTTCCTCAAGACTTCAGCCTTGAGGAGAGAGAGCTGTTTGGACCACCAAGGCAATCCTGCCCTCCTCCTCTTTGCGGCCCTCGGCAGGACCACTTCGCAGGCGTCCCCCACGGTTTCCACATACCGTTCGACCAAGCTGTCTAACGTCCCCTTATCCTCCACCCTACTCACTTCGGTGGACGTTAGGCAGCGTTCCGAGAGCAGCTGGGCGAACCTGTTACCAAACTCATCCCAGTCTGTCCTCCAGGTAGCGTACTTCCGCGTGGAGCCCCTGATGTCCGTGCCGACGGCCCGCACGAGTTCAGTTCGAATAGGATTGCCCTGTGGTCCGACGAAGATATATCCTCGGCTAGTCGCCAGCCCTCCACTCTATCGAGCAGAGTGGTCGAGCAAGCAGTGACATCCACACAACTAGAGAAACGTTTACCGCCCCGATACGTGTCGAACGTTGGCTCAGACCCCCGGTTCAGCAGGTGCATCCCCAGTTCGTTGAGTGCGGGTGCAACATCAACCCCCTTCTGGTCAGCAGAACGGCTGCCCCACCAGGTGTTATGGGCGTTGACGTCTCCACCCAGCACCACATTGACGGTCCCCAATCCCTCCACGATCGAGCCGGTTTGATCCAGGTATGGTCCGACCGGCTTATCCGGCTCCAGGTAGACGGACACAACCGCCACCTCCCACGACCCGGTCATCAATTTGGCAGCAGCAATGTTGCCAGACGTGAGGTCGGGACACTGAGTTATGTCGATTGTATCGTCGAACAGTACAATGGCGGCCTTGACGACTTTACCCGCGCCCCGGCCGCACCATTGCACCACTCGGCCGTGGCGAGCTTGGACCTTTGGAGGTTCGCCTGCACAGCATGGTACTGTCGTTGCCCCCTTCGGAAAACGCGGTTGGCGCCCGGGGTGCCCTTAGCAATATGCTACGGCTGCCCGCGCTATGGCGTCCCACCTTCTCCGAACTGGGCACTCCTCGTCAAACGCCCCGTGGTCCCACAGGTCCAACTTCGCCTTGCGACAGTTCCGGCAGGAGGGAGTTTTCCCGGCACGGCATTCCGTGCACTCCGTCCTGAAGTGCTGGCCACCGCAATGGCTGCACCGGTCCTATGACTCGGTGCATAGCCGTTTGCTGTGGCCATAGCCCAAGCATCTTGTCCATTGTACCAGGGTTGTCTGATCCTGCACCCGCAAGCGCTGGAGATCCACGTGCATCATTCCCGCAGCTGTGAAGCGGCCCCAGAGTACCGGCGATACGCTCATAACCACGTGGATCATCAGCAAGTTTCGCGCTCTCCTCCTGAACTTGATCGCCATCCGGAGGTCCTCCTCAGGGACGCCACCCAGTAGGTGTTGGTTCTGGGTACGGACCGCTTTTAAAATATCCTCGTCCTTATTATAGGACATGACGTCCCTGAGGATGACCATTGGATCGCGGCTTTTTACTTCTTCCATGTTCAGGCCCCAAAGTATTACATTAAAATCTTATAACTATATGTGCGATCACTCGATTTCAGCCGAGAAGATTATTCCTTTGCGATTGTTGTCCCCGTAGCGAGGACATTTATAATTCATTTGGAAAACAACGTAATCCTCTTTTCTTCTTGCAAACATTTCTGAGTATTTACTCTTACGACTAGACAACTGAACAAATGTCTTTACATACTTTCAATCACGGCCAGTGTCGTCGGCCCCTTATGGAATGCAAAATACTGCGCTGTGTCTGGCACGTATATTAGAACAAATATTGCCAACCGCAAAGGGCTAACCCTTCGCGGTCGATGTAGCACTAATATCATTCACACTGCAGCTCTTTGTTATATTTCGTTACTACGATAGTTTGGATGGCAGTATTAGTTTTGATAAGCTGTTGAAGTTTTTCCTTGTGAACAGGCAAATGTAACATTAAACGAAAAGGCAAATTTAACGAGAATGCATAAGAATATTACGAAAAAATCTAGAGTAATGAATGAGGGAATATGAAAATAGGGCATGATGAAAAACATGATCCCTCATTTACGGAATAATAATTGAAATGGGCAGTATCCACTTTCAATCCTGAAAAGGCACTCGGATTCGATAGATTTACAGCAGATATATGTGCAAATATAATCATGCTCGACCACAAATTATTCTTGGTAATCATCAACAAATGTCTAAAACTCCTTTATGTTAGTTTATGCCACAACATAATACCGAAGACTCCCTCTATAATATGAAGGTGTATATTAATGAAGACGACGAGATCATTGTTATATCTCTGGATATAGAGGGATCATTCGATAATGCGTAGTGGCCCGATATTAAATGTAGGCTGGCAAAGACGAAATGTCCAATAAATTTAAGGCAGCTGGTGGACAGCTACCTGGAAAATAAGACAGTTCGCGTCAGACATGCCGGAAAAGAATGGACAAAAAACACAAACAAGGGATGTCTGCAGGAATCAAATGCCGGCCCGACTTTTTAGAACCTGTTTTTAAATCCCTTGAAGAAATAGAGCAGAAAGGAGAGTACTGCCAGGCGTTTGCCGACGACATAGTCCTGATCGTTTTAGGGGATAAGGCAATAGACATCCAAAAGCGTGCAAATGCTATCCTCGCTCATGTTCAGAAGTGTGGAGATACTGACGGGATTACTATCTCTAGATGTTAGGATTCGCGAACCAGACCTTCTACACAAAATTAAGAAAGTATACTCTCAAGAGATGATTGGACACAGGGACATAGAAAGGAAACCATCTTATTTAGAAACTTCACACCCTGCCGAACATAAGGAAATATAATTTGATCAGGAAAGCACAGAAGTAAAATCAATAACATCAGAAATGACATAAATATACACCGATGGCAACAAAATAGAAGGAAAAGTAGGAAAGGCGACCCCAGTCTGGAACGAAAGGAAAGAAATCAAAAATAAATGTGACTGCTGTACTGTATGTAAGGGTTATTATAAGTAATAACCTAAGTTTTATTAAAAAGTACAATGTTTACATGGAAATAGAATTAAGTATAATAATTAACAATGTAAATAAATATTAGAATTAAGTTTTTTATCAAGTAAGACATTAAACATGCAATAATAAAAGAGATAAACTTAAGACCTTGAATACATTGCCAGGGGTTCATGGCAATCGCTGGAAACAAAATGTGTCCAGTGGTCAACTTTAAAAAAAAACGGTGTTCTTGTTACAGTCCTGAGTTATAACCACGGGAACGATTACGCACACTTCTGTAGTCCCGAAAGTTTTGACCCCTGTGTGGTGCTTTTTTGTGAAGGTGAAGTTGAAGCTCCCCATCCTATTTTGTGTTAAAGATACACAGCATACAGACTACGTATCCCCTTTCGTTGCCCTGGCCTCAATTATGGTGGACTTGCAGTTGCAACGCCCGTCTTCAGGGACCCTTTCTGGTCTAATATTGGTGTCTAGAGATCCAACCCTAGTATATCCTATAAGAGTATATCATGTCTCTTACACTTCGACTATTTTTCAATTACAGGACTCGCGAAAGCTGGCAAGGAACCGCCGAAAGGATTCATGGCTCCTTCTGCATGGAAAATACTATCGGAGTACTATCAATCGTTGAAATCCAAAATGGATATGAACTAAGCAAAATGAAAACTTTCGACGCAACAGTATTCTATCAAAAGAAATTATAAAGAAATACTAATACATTATATACAACATCGATATATTGTTATAATGACGTATGAATCTGTTAAATATATTAAACAAGTCGGTAGTTACATTATAAAGGTACCTTTGTTTTGATTATTGTCAGCTAAAAAAGTAACTATTTATAATTTATTCTAAAGTTTTTTACATTACATTGTGATAATGTTTAATGTTTCGGTCGATCTTGAAGTAATAATGTATGGTTGGGCTGTAATTTTCCAATTATATACTATGTTTTCCCGCAAATTAATTTTTGTGTTCAAGGCACATGAATAGGAACGTATACGCACGTACTAAATGCGACTTGTGTACTCAAAATTGGTAGGTGCGAACGAGATGACGTACTATTTGGGCCATCATAATCACATGCTGTCCCGCTTAGTACTTTATCTTGCGGAACATATCATTTTATTTTTGAAGTTATTTTACTAAAGTGACTTAGAAAGTATTTACTGTTAATACTTATTGACGATAATGACGTCTTTAGGCGTCCGACGCATGTACGTTGTGTGTAATGTGTGATTGTATTAAAATACGTCGAAAATGTATCTACTAGATACTACAGAAACATTCTATCGTGTCTACTGCTCCGTTCATTCAAACAATATGTCAAAACAAGGTTCCTCTTTTTAATAACGAAAGATGGTGCAATAAAAATATTATTTACAACGTTGTACATTCCTCATTGATTTTATTAGAATATGTGTAAAATATACACATCCTTTTTTATGTATTTTATGCTTTTATTTATTATTTTTATTTCTATTACAACATTTATATTTATATAACTACGTTAGTATTATTGCTTATGTGATCGGAACGTGTTGAAGTGTAAGAGATTTATTAATTAAATTGTTGTAAATTAATCATAATCATGGTGGTGCTTATAAAGCTAATGTTTTTATTTAATATTATTAATAAATAATAACATAATAATCGCCTTTTATTATTCAGTGGTGAATGAAATCTTGTGATATTATTACAGTATTATCAATGCCAGTTGTGAAAGTCGGATAAGACCGAAAATAGATTGTTTGTTTTATATTTGGTTTTATAATCGTCAATGACAAAACGCTTGACCTTGAATCTCACAATGTTTATGACAATGACGCTAGATTGTCTAGAGTCGTCACCATCATCAGCCGATAGGCGCCCACTCCTGCACACAGGCGTAATTAATAGGTCTATTATCGTGTAACTTTTGTGCAGAGTTATGAAATTCAAAGCATAAAATAAACATCCGGTGCAAAAAAATTAGAGTGCCTCTCAATAGAAAAATAATGCAGTGGTTTAAAAATGGTATTCGATTTTTTTAAAAAGGATTAGACATAAGTAGAAATGTGATTGATTGAGATATTAATTTCGTCTTCCTTTGATACTGGAGATTGTTGTGGTGTCCTTGTTTTGCTCATTAATAAGTTTTTACATTTACCTCGCATAATTATGCGCTTCTGTCATGAATAATAAATTTTTGCCCATCTCGTGATATAAAGTATAATGTAATTTCATGGATCTCCATATATTCAAAGTTAGCTCTTGGACTTACGTTTATTCTTGTATTACACTTGCTTACAATCGTTCTTCTAACACAACTGCCTATTACACCACCTTTTAAATAAGAACTTCATCGTTTAATAAATTACTTTATTTCTGCGCAAAATCGAGTTTTCTATTTTAAAAGATAAGGTATGCGCCGATAACTCATAACGTCTATAAGTTATTGAAAAAAAAAAATATTTTAAATAATCAAAATGAAAACATTTCAAATAATTTTTTTTATAAAGACAAAGACCTTGCATTACAAATTTGTCCACACGTTTTCAGTGACACTATTGAAATGAATCTGCTTATTGATAAAGATGATAACGTTACTTCCATGCATCATCGTACGCGTAATTATTTACTAAATTAATTTAAACATTGCCATTGGAAATTCGTAAATATATTCATAGTGATAAGGTCTTCAAGTGAGTAAAGTTTTACCGCATTGTTATATAGCTTAAAGATTAAATTATAGAGCCACAGTTATTATCGAGCTGTAGTTAAGAGTGGTCGTCTACCATGGCCAGTAGACTAGTGTGTGCTAAAGGTTTTCTAAGCCGATATGTGAACGCAACCGGTAGTCGATGCATGTCCCATTATGCTATAGACGAGCACATATTTGGATTGTCCAGTGAACAGCAACAGGTTTTTGTATTTATAAGTTAAATATTTCGAAACGGGCTCGACATTCGCGTCAGAATGTAGTCTATATATTTATCGTTTCATTTTGTTCAAGCGACAAGTTTTGTATTCGTAATGTAACATGTTTGAGTTTTCATTGCATTACTTTAATATTACAATTGCAAATAAAGGTCACATTTGATTTTGATAAAAATAAAGCCGACTGTTGTCATAAAAACCCATTGATATTTATTACTGAATTTTACTCACTACTTTTGTGTCTATAAATATTTATACAATTGACTCGAGGTTTGATCTCTGACCTTTACTATTAAAAAAGCGGAGTTTTATACTTACTGTATTTATATCACACATAAATATCAGACATATAATTTGGATATAGTACGATTAGTTCGCTGCTATAAATAAAGATCATAACTTTAAAAATAGCAAGAAAGATTAACGTGAGGTGGTAATTAATAGTTTACTGGATACCCAATTATTAGTAAAGAAGCAAAATAACTTATGAGTGTTCCGTGCTTTTAAAATAATTTTCGGTTAAATTTACTGAGATAATAGTCGATAGTGAAACATACATCGGTGTTAAACATGACAAATAATATTGTATTATACAACACTACACTTTACGATCTGATGAACTTAATAAAGAGTTTATAAAGCGTTATGATGAACTTTAACAGTGTCCTTATATTTAAAAGCCTACCTTTTGGTGATCGAAATATATCACAATAATTTACAAACAAATATTATGTAAAGCATAAATATAATTAATCTTAAAATGCAAATAAGCATAAATTAAAACGTGTTTCAGCTTCGCAAATTGACTTTCGATTTCGCACAAAAAGAGTTAGCACCGAAAGCGTCAGTGATAGATAGAGAAAATAACTTTAAGGAATTGCGGGAGTTTTGGAAGAAACTAGGGAATCTAGGTGTATTAGGTAAGTAGCAATATTTTGCATGACTATATGAATAAAAAGGTATAGTCCTGTAACAAATACTTCTGTACAAGTAATATGAGTTCATATTTTTCCTTGTGTAAGACATTTTCTATAATATTACAAAACAGGCTACACGAGATGGAAATAAAGAGTTTAGTATAAAGTGACCAGATGACCTTAACAACCTTCCAGATAACGTTACACACACCAATAAAATAAAGATAAAACTTTTAAGACTTTAAATTAAGTTAAAATTATGAAGATTTTCTTCAACACTCAAAAACTAAATAAATACTTTTTTGACTTATTAAAATAAACCCTATATTACACGTAATAAATTAAACCTTTTTAATGGGATGTTTCTGGCGCATCAATTTAATGCTTGCTTTAATGCGGAGGTCCCGGGTTCGATTCCCAGGCCACAGGCGTATTGGAGTCTGGATGATGGTAAGGTTTTTCGAATCTGGCATGCAACCAAACTAGCTATAGAGGCCAAGTGTTAGCCCATAATCAATAAAAGAAAGCTTTAACGAAATTATTCAGACTGAAATGGTGCAAAACAATTATTTCAATTATAATATAATTATTGAATCTTTCACAATTCAATATAATTTTACTAATTCTTCGGATGACGATGACGAGCGTGTTAAATATTCTTGCAGAACTTCGTCACAAGATAAATATTTATTCATATTAATCTGCTTTCCTCACGTGCCTAAAGCAACAAGTTTTTTTGCAATATAATGTCAATTCGAAATCTATTTATGAATAAATAATAATAAAGTTAAATAGATTATTACCGATGTAGTACATCTCATCGCAAGGAATAGCAAATTAATACTAAAACGAATTTAAAATTATTAATTTTTTCGATAATACTTAATGTCTTTACTATTACTATATTTCTTAATTAATTATCCCTGATTTTGCTTTTTTTATTTTGGATAAAGATCTTTTTTTTAATCTATGTTCATGTAAATATATAAATAATAACTTCAGGTATAACTGCCAGTCCGGAATATGGCGGAACGGGTGGTAAATATACAGATCATTGCGTTGTTATGGAAGAACTTTCACGGTAAGAATCGATAAATATTGTTTTTAGTACAAGAAATTGCTTATATCTGTACAATGCCTACCTACGTTACACACGAATAGAAATAAGTGATAATACACATTCACATATCGAAGTAAATGATGGAATTTTTCGTATATACTCCTTCTTGGCAGTTTATTTGTGCACATGTGTGCACAAATAAACTGATGTGACTTCCCATTTCGTAATATGTAATAGACTGAATAAATTGTCAGTAGATGGCCTGACATCAGAGCACGAAATAAAATGCGTTATGATGGTGAGCATAATAGTTCTAACTTACATTAACTGATACGAAGAGACGATGAAGACAGATTCAAAGCTTAATAAATTTCTTTGTTTATATATAGTCAACATGATGTACTGCAAAATCGTATCATGGTAAATAAAATTGTGAATAACGAATTAAAAAACATACAAAATGAACTCTTTGCGCAATGTAGTATTAAAATAGATCTTTAAATAACTAGGTTATCATATCTTTCATAATTGTAGATCTTTTAATGTTTTGTTTATCTAGATTCAAATGCGATTATCTAAATCGCTGTTAGGCTTCAGAACGACTCTTACAGCTTCATCAGATTCAATATTTTTAATTCGAAGATTTATGATCCTTATACCTAAAATTTTTGTTTTATACAATAATTTATTTTTAGAGAGATCATTCATAACTCATATGCGGCTCTTTTAATTATAAATGCATTTTAATTTTAGTGACAATTTGAAGATTACATACAAGTAATTGCACTTTGCGTTTTTCATTTATCAAATTGATTTGTTTTCTTTTTTTAATAATAATCATTAATCTCGCGGTTGTATAATGAGTATTATGATTCACTGCACGTAGATTACATTTGTATTTATAATATTCTATTAACGCTAAGCGCATGTTGGAAATTGTTTGTCAAGTTTTCTGATGAATATGACATTTCAATTTCATAATAGCCACGCAGCATTGTGTTGAACGTACGCTCTAGTTAGGGTACTTAGATACCACTGCATTGTGCTTATCCTACCTTCCTTCATTAATTTCGCAAGCCACATTGCAAAACCTGAGCATTGTAATTGGCGTTAGAAATAGTTGCTGAAGTGCCTAATCAAAACCGTCTCTGGCTAAAAAGATCAATTATAAATATATAAACAAAAAGCTATCTCACTCGGGTAACGATTTCAATTAATTTTTTATCATCATTTAGCGCGTCAGGTTCAATTGGACTGTCATACGGTGCGCACTCTAATCTATGCGTAAACCAGATCAATCGCAACGGGAACCACGAACAAAAGAGTAAATACTTACCAAAAGTACGTATAACTATGGACATTAACTATCAACAACGCTTTATCCACTTAAATGATTGAGATGTAACAGATTTCAGATTTTTACCTATTATTTTTTATCATGCATATTTATTATATATTATGTCATAAGTATAAAGTCACAATTTATCACCTTTTGAAATTTGTTATCTATAAAGCCTTAGCGATAATTTTACCTCGATTCATTGTTACCAACAATACTTATTTAAGTGAGAAAATGTTCGCGTAGTTTTATTTCGGGGACTGACTTTTAGATTTCATTATTAAGAATTTTCTTATTCGACTGCCATTGCGCAAATAGCGCATAAGTTTAGTGTGAATGTGTTTGTAATTGAAATGTAATTGTTACCTTATTCTGATATTTATTTAAAATTTTTACATACGTATATTTTTACGAAAAAAAAGACGACATAATAAGAGTATATAATGCTTTTTTCCATTCTCTGCCAGTCAACCATCTTATACACAAACTAATCATATGATGTGTTGTAACATGGATTAAGGACTACAACAGAGCACTACCAAAGACATTTACAATTGCAAATAATTTTGCGATAATGTAGTTGACTAATTACTCTTAATGCACTTCAAATTTTATTTGATGTTCAGGGAAGTTTGATGCATCGATTTCTTATTGTCACTTAACCTATTGAATATATAATAGAATAACAAACATTAAGCGAAACAATTTTTTTTATTTATATATAATATTTTTTAAACATATATGTAATTATTTACTTCAGCTTTGTTCGGGAGAGCATATGGGAGCGTTGGCAATGTCGGAAAGTGGTTCAGGCAGTGATGTGGTCTCAATGAAGCTCCGCGCTCAAAAGAAAGGAGACTATTATGTGCTAAACGGTAGCAAGTTCTGGATAACTAACGGTCCTGATGCTGATGTATTGGTGGTAAGATTTCAACGGTAACTTTCATTGTCTCTTTTTGAAATTTCAATACCCTCTCTCCATTTTTTTTTTTGTTTATGGGGATGCTTCTATATTTTTTATATCGGCAACCGACTTATGTTAAAACCTTAATTTCATCAGATGTTAAGAGACACGTAAATAGGGAAACGTGCTCACTCAGAATACTTCTTTCTTTCTACCTCTTACATGTACAACCGTCGCAAAACTACAATTCTATTAGGCCAACAAATTGATTTTGTTGATTTTAGCTAGCCAGGCGGTTGCGGAAAAACCCTACCGCCACCTGAACCATATGAGACACTTCCGCAAATTTCGACACGATTGACCTATACATGTTCCTTCTTAAATTGGTGCACCATAATTTTCACACTCAAATAGAAGTGAGTAGGGCGAGAAGTCATGGCCAGTACATATGGGTTGCGAAGGAGTGCGAAAGCGTAATGCAGCAAAGATGGAAAATCGCGGGGGCTTTATCGATGGGAGTCCGACACAACTTGTCCTCTATCATAAGAGGATCGATATGCTAATACATTTTTCACACGAACAACAAAAAGCATGTCAAAGTCTCAGGGTCCGTTTCCTACTTAATCTCCTCTACTTTGTCCGACCTTTGGCATCCTCCGGTATGAGATTGTAGTGGGACATGTCTAATTTTACGACATCCAGTCAACGATTTTGACATAACAACACTTTCCAGATTTAACTGCATCTGTGGCTCGGAAATCGAATCCGGGACCTTCGCTTTACAACAAGCATTTCATTTATTTTAAGATTAATGTGAAATGTTAAATCTTTTAAAAATACACGCTTCAACGTCTGTACGCCTAATTAATAGTTGTATTTTTAAAATTAGAATCGAGTTACGATTTCGCATATTAATTTCATACTCGTCTACCTCTTTTCATTATCTTGTCGTGATTAGAATAATGTTGGAATTATAAATAACTCTTCGTTTAAAAAAAAAATCCTTGATAATTTACCCACAATTTTTGAGACTTTTTTTCATTTCAATTGCCTTTGATTTATATGATGCCGTTCACCTTAATATTTTGAAGTTCAGATTTAGACGGCCCTTACCATAAGAGTGGATAAATATGGAATTTTTCCTACGGATTAATTTTTTCGGATTCTCTTTACCGATGTAATAAACTTACAGCGACTGATTTATTTTTTTATATAAAGATCATTTTTGATATAATCACAATTAAAAAACAAATTATCAAAATTGATTCAGTCGTTTAGTTGATAACTATGACCTTAAAGGTGCTTATTATAAACTTCATGTGGTGCATTAATTTTTATCAGATACGGTATTGAACTGTAGTATGGTTTTCCGTTGGGCTGGCGGGTCGCAGAGGAGGTGGTCACTTTATCTGACCACATTGCCTTCGACGTTACGTTCTGCAAGCCCAAAGTTGATTCTAGCCGCCGAGAGTGCAGTCCTACGCGACGCTGGTATACTAAGCGACTTAACTGAGATATGGTTGTAGCCACTGCTTGCGTGCAGATTGGCCAAGCGCTGAAGAGGTTTTGTCCGATCCACAGGTGGAAGTGAATTGGTTCCAAGATACATTGACGCAAATTTGCGATATTTCAATGCCCCGGACAGGCCGGCCCAAGAGCGGGGCGGTGTACTATTGTTCGACAGAAATTGAACGATTACCTGCAATTTGTTTCCGGAGCCGAGGCCAGTAAACAAGAGTTCGAAGAAGGAGAAAGCCAGCTCCAGATGAAGCGAATTCTAATGCCTGGTCTCGGTCCTGGAATGAGCTTCTGGAGTGGGTTCGATACGGATCCGTAGAGGCGTCTGTAGAGGATGGTGCTTGGTAAACTTCGTCCAAGGATACCTCCGATGGCGGCAACCTGAAATCAGGTTCTTCTTGCCCTGAAAGACAAAAGGAGACTAATACACGAGGATTGTTCTGTCTCAATCTTCAATTCGTCAAATTTGATAGCTTAGGCTAAACACGCTTGAAGAGTGGTACAGTCGCTATGTGGAAGGAACGACGGCTTCAACAACGTGGATGTTTTTCCCGGACGCCGTCTCATCCTACCACATACTCCATGGGATGGAGTTGGACACGTGCATGGTCCAGATACTCACGGGGCATGGGGGATTCTCCTCGTACTTACATAGATTTAAGTCTAAGGAGAGTCCCGCGTGCACATGTGATCCCGGAGTGAACCAACACATGTCCCATATGATCACTTGCTGTCCCTTGTATGGAAGGGATCCAATAGAAAATGAAAACCCTTTTAGGAACAGCGATCACTGCAGAGTGTATCGCCTCGTTTATGAACCACGATGTTAAAAGTAAGATATTTATAACATATTGTAAAAAAGCGTGCGTGGTCCCTAGCCATTGTATGCTTGCATCGCGTAGGCTCCGAGACGTGCTATCATCATAGCGTAGCGTTAAAGGGATCGCGGTTGTGTTCTGATTGGAGATCCCGCGACTTCCTCAGAACGCTGAAGTCGACCACCAAGAGGGTTTTAGTGGGTAAAAATCCCACATAATCCTGTCTTCTTCTCAGAAGTTAGGATATCTTTCGAAGATTTCCCTCCCCGATAACAAAAAAAAAAGGTTTTCTGAATCCGCCCGGCTAGCTACCATCTTCAATGTCCGACAGTCATTAATTTGAAGGTCAGAAGTATTCTGGGCGAACACGTTTAACAAACTAGGGCTTAGTTGTTTCTTAACATTAAGTAAAATCGAAGTCAATTGTTAGCCCATAACCGATTAAATAAAACTATTTATTAAATTATTAATCATGAAGTTTGTATCCAACTGTGTTGACCTTTTCTTGCTACAACCGGTTTGTATTCGATACCGGAGTATGTAATAAAATTATAGATACGTATTTAATAATATTTTGTTTGTATGTTATCGATTATCGAGATTTCTGTAGTTATAATTTGTTGATAAACAATAATATATTAATCTTTTATTGCAATAAAATGAACTTTATTAAAAGTTGTACATTTTGCTTTATCTATTGAACAGTTTGTTCTGCCACGTATTCAAGCATTACTATTAATTGGTTTGATTGTATTCATTCATAAGTGTGCCATGTGAAAAATCTTTTACTGCTTGCATGGCGCAGTGATTTATGGCTTGTCTTATAGCATAGGGAACCCAGATTCAATTCCAGGGTCGTTTACAATTTAATAGCACATTGTAACTTAATATCATGAAATTGAGATCATTTGTTAGGTATAATTGATAGAAAATTTATGAAACTCAAGTATTTATAGGGTTTTTTGAATCACAGATAGCATTGATAAATATCTAAGGAAAATGAATGATTAAAAACTGCCTTATCAAAGTTGTTAGCTCAGTCAAACTGAAGGCATGAGGAAAGTCTTCTACAAATTATATCAATATTCGGTGTAAAGAATTATATAACTCGTGAAGAGTCTTCTTTACTCGTCATTAGCATGTGAACTACAATAAATGAAAAAAGTATGCAGTGGAGACGATTACGAGTATATATATATATATATAATAAGAGTATATAATAATGGTTTTCTTTTAGACGTTGACATTATCTCAAAAGTTAATCCATATTAATTAAACAAATAAAAAATTTAATGTGTTTTGTAAATAGGACTTTTTTTTTATTAATTAAGCAGACATCTTTTTTTTATACATTAGTACATTGTTATATAACTGTACTCCCTCAAATAATTTGTCGTGTTACGTTTTTACTAAATATTTTTTTTATCCGTTATGGGATAACACTAATTCGATTTCACCTGATGTTAAGTCACTTTGGGGCCGTAAATGGTGAAGCGTGTTCGCCTAGAATACTTCTGGTTCTCACATATATAACTGCCAGAACACAGCAACCCTGTAATAGTGACAGGCTGACATTGAGGATTCGAAAAACTATCACCACCCAGACTCGACTAAGCCTATAGCTCGGAAATCGCACCCGGCACCTCCGCGTTAGAAGTCGAGCGCGTAACCCACTACGCCACGGAGATAGTCAAGTCAGTACCTTAATCTGTTAAGTGGTGAATCACTACTGATTTCCCAGGAATTTGTCTTTGCATTATGTTCATAAAATCTTACATTGAAAGTTTTGTATTAGCGCTATCTAGTGGTCATTTGTTTATATACAGTAATGTTTAATCCCATGGGAATGCTTTTTTTTTGGACAAATAGTAACCCAAATCGAATCCAAAGACAATCTTTTTAATATTGTACTACTGTTGAAATTATTCAGTACTATGAAAGTCGTTTTACTCATTATCCCGCAGGAACCCTTCATTTTTCCGTGATAAAAAGTCGTACACTGAAATTTATTCCATGAAATAAGTGACCTTGCAAAGTTTTGTTCTTGTTGTACTAGCATGAAATCCGTTTTGTATTTTTTTTGCCATTGACAAAAAAACAGACAGACAAAAAAAACCCCAAAACCCTAATATTTTCGCTTCTGTTTTATCAAAAGTAGAGAAGATAAAAAAAAATATCTAACATATAGAATCGGCTAATTTACAATGTTATTATATGTATATAGATTGTAAACCGATTGTCATGTCGTAGCATATGTTAATTCCTATTGTTTTTGGTTGCAAATGTTATTCGTGATTGTATGAGTCCGTAAATTATGTTATGACATTATACATGCGTTATATATGTTTAGTTGTTCAATATTTAACAGGTTTCTCTTTGTAAATAGTTTCAGCTGGTAAATAGTGGTAATTATCTAAGACTTTGTTTCGTGGTGTTTGGATTGGTTTTAAATTTGATTTAGTTGCTTTATCCCAAATATCAATATTATGTAGCAAATGAGCCTTGATAAGCGCATTTTTTTTAACGGTTATGAGCTAATACGGCCTCGATTTTAACTGATGTTAAGTGACAATGACGCCGTAGTTAGTGAAGCGTGTTCGCCCAGAATATATCTAGATCTCACAGGTGAACGAAAATATCGAGAACATTTTAGGACGGACTTCCGGGTCATCGACCTCCAATTTTGACATAACGGTCGAAATTTGAAATTCATGTAAACGGGGACGCACGCAATCGCCCCTTCCATTTTGCGCACTCTCAGACTACTGTATCACACGCAATTTCATTGTATATGTTCAAATATGTAACAATTTTATTGAACTGGTATAATTATTATCTTTCGACAAATTTCCTAAGTCGCAACAAGCCCTGGTAACAGGAACACAAGTAGGCACCATATTCTAATGTCCATGATCTATATTCAAAAATAAAATAAGACGCAATAAATGAAAAGAAAGATCTTCCTTAATAAATTTACAACAGTAAATGTTTTATTTTACAGGTTTACGCCAAAACAGATTTATCAAGTAAACCTCAACACGGTATATCAGCATTTTTAATTGAAAAGGGATTCCCCGGCTTCTCTACAGCACAGAAGCTTGACAAATTGGGTATGAGAGGTTCTAATACTGGTGAACTAGTCTTCGAGGATTGTAAGGTTTTTAATTAGCTTCTTTTCTTTTTTTGCTACAGTTTCAGTCTTAAATAATATTAATAAATCAAGGTGATTATTCACACTTAGTACGCTCATCCTAAGATGGGTAACTGAGCAACACCGATATACATACATAGATATTTTTAAATAAATACTTAAATTTATATTAACGACTAGACACAGATCAAACATAAATGTCCATCACATTCATCTTGAGCAGGAATCGACCCCTGTCGTAAGAGGCAATTTACTACCATTACACAAACGGACTAGATAGTCAGTCAAGTCTTGATTCTTGAGTTACTGAGAATCCTACTTAAAAAGTCTGTCATGTTTGTAATAATATGTTTTCAGGTACCCGCTACAAATCTGTTGGGTGAAGAAAATAAAGGAGTATACGTGTTGATGTCAGGTTTAGATTTAGAACGTTTAGTGCTAGCAGCAGGTCCGATAGGCCTTATGCAAGCAGCAATCGATTCTGCCTTCACATATGCACATACGAGAAAACAATTCGGAAAATATATTGGCGAATTCCAGTTATTGCAGGTAAACATATACAAACTTGAGGTTAATTAAACACATACATATTATTTGAAAATTTACCAAGATCAATTAAATAAGGTAAATTTAAAAATAATTTAAAAGCATAGTAGTTAACAATAGAAAAAAATATTGTATGATGCGTGTGTGACTTTTATAATCCCTTTGTCATCGTCTCAAGAGATTGAAGTAACTGTTATTAAATAATTTTAATTTACAGCATTGCTTTAGTAGCGTAAGCCGAATGTTTTGGCTTTTATCGATGTCGATTGCTATCAACTTTCCGGTTTGGAAAACATAATTACTTTATATCTTCCAGGGTAAGATGGCCGATATGTATACGACGTTGAGCGCATGCCGTTCTTACCTTTACAATGTCGCAAAGGCGTGCGACGCGGGTCACGTCAACAGCAAGGAGTGCGCGGGCGTTATTTTATATTGCGCAGAGAGAGCCACGCAGGTCGCGTTAGATGCTGTACAAATATTGGGTAAGGTCAATATATTTTTTTTTGTACAACAGGCATGCGGCTCGCCTGATGTGGAGTGGTCACTGTAGTTTGGCCAATAACAATGGGGAATCACTTACATGTTGCCTACCCTGGTTACATATGCATGAATACGGGGTAGAGCCATTTGTAAATAGATGCAAATGGACGTTGTTGTATACATTATGTATTGGTTTGTGATATTGTCATAGCGATCGAATAACTGTACAGACTTAAAAGCTGCAGCCATTTCTAGTGGGAAGACCTTGCAATTTGAATAATAAAAAAAATATCTGTATGACAATATACATGATTTTTATAGTTTTGGAGACTAGTGTCTTCAAATAATTAATGACAACATATAATAGAAAAATTAGGATAATTAAAGACCTGTAGTTAATAATAATATGAACAAAACATAAGGTAAAGCAGCAAATCAGCATAAAAACTAGAACAGTAATCGTTTAGAATATACACATAAAACCGTGGTCGCAGATTCGTACTTGCTGCTGGATCCTTGTCATAAACAATCTTTGCGAACATTTAGTAATATTTTCACTAAAATTATTACATGAATATTTGGGGAAGAAAAAAATTAGAAATGTTTCTAGTACTAACAAGGCTACACCTAATGGCGTGACCTGAGATAAAAAAATTATGTAGTGTGTCATTATTTTATAGAAGACCATGTCTTATTTTTTATATCGGTTATGGGCTAACACTTGACCTCGATTTTGCTTGATGTTAAGTTACAATGTGGCTGTAGATCAGTGGATCCCAAACTTATTTTGTCTACTGCCCACTTTGAGAATAAATATTTTTTAAGCGCCCCCATTTTTTCACCTATTTAAAAACC